>JBBBDQ010001710.1:560000-565000 GCA_037127315.1 Ascarosepion bandense
TAATTTTACTTTTATTGAGTAAGTGAAATGTAAAATCATGTAAAGGAAGTTTCTTCTACTCTTTAAAGTGGATAATTGGATTAACTTGTTGATAACAATGTTTTCTTTGGTTTGTGCAGTGTTAGGTTTTCTTTTTTTTTTTTGGATTTCTTTTCAATGACTGTACACTACAAAATGATTTACATTTCTATGTTTGTGAATTATGCTTTTGTGCAGGTTCCCATCAATTCAACATCCTCTGTGAATTTTCATTTATGTGACTTGGGAAATATCTTTTGAAGAGATATTAATTTCTGAAAACTTTATATTGACACGGATAGACCTGCAGATTCCACAGTTGATCGGAACAAAAAGAAAGAACAACTGAAAAGTCTTGTAGACTTATTGGCTGATATGCTATAGGATTGGGAAAGAAGCAGTGGGAGGATTAACGATAGTTTAAGTGAAATAGTTAGGAAGATACAAACGTGGAAAATTATTAATAGTATCTAAAGCATAAAGTAAATTATACGTCTCTGGTTCAGTGGTTTGGTCCCCAATTACGCAGAAATTTTCCAATTTTTCAGTGGACACCATGCCGGTAGAATTGCGCGATATGGAGGAGATTCCTATCCGCAAACTAGTAAATACCTTGGAACAGATAGATATGGAAAGATTTAGTGAAGGATATGAAGAACTCCCGAAGAAGTTGACGATAGGAGTCATTGCTGGCATAGTCGGCGTTATGATAATCCTTGGAATAATAGCTAGGAAGCGGATTTTTAAGTGTGAAAGAAGCAACAGTGCTTCGGGAAAGGAAAGGGAGTTATCCGTTGTGAATAGTACTCCGGGGTCAACGGGTGTTCAACACTCAAATGTCTCTGCGTTAAACAGAGAGATGTCAACAAATCAGATATGCTTGGATTCGAATCCAGAGGAAGTAGTTCAAGGAATAGAAGACATTGTACAAACTAAGGAACTACGAGTCACGGGTCCATTTTTTTAGACTAAATTAATATAGATGAAACCTCTAATCCTCCACAAGTAAATTGCATGCGGATTAACGTTGGAATCAGGGTAATTTTCTTCATTTTCTATTGAACATTTCTCGGTCAGACTATGAATGATATGTACTACAGATAATGGCCATTTTTCTGTGTTCAAACATAGTATGTTTGAAATTAAATTAAATTAAATGAAGTTACATGTGTAACAATAAACTCGAGCAGAAACACGCATGGTGTTGGTCAAAGGTCATTTACTCGATGTCAGTTAGAAACTGGGGCGCGGTTACCGCCTAATGATCATGTGGTTGTGCATCGAGGCGTCTACGCTTATGGACAGAGTCGAGAAAGAAAATGAACATTTTTAAGAACTTTGCCCAATTCTGTGAAAATGGATATTAAAAAAAAAAAAAAAGAACAATGAAACATCGAGCTGGTAGAACAATTTTCACGATGGACACGAACATTGTTGGGTTGCCGATGTAGGCTCCTCTATATATTTTTTTGTTGTTTTTTTTGTTTCGGCATGCACATGTTTTGTTGTTTTGGCTTGCACATGTTTTATACAATTGTCGGGCTTGTGTGGCATGGGGAGGAGTGTGAGGGTGTTGCGCTTAAAATGTTCTTAGGTGAACATTTTGGAAAATGGGAGGGCGAGGAATGTAATATAACAATCTGGCCCCACCCGAGGAAGGCTGATGCAAGCAAGGGTGTTTCCGGTCGTTGAAAGGAACGGATGTCGTTTGACCTTATTTCCGGCAGCAGCGGAAATAACTACAGAGGCAAACAGAACAGGTGTCTCTGAGAATTACGTGGGCGTGCGTGGGCGAGGCAAAACCGGAAGAAAAAGTCCCGGTTCTGGAAGATTATATAAAGACCTCGTCACACGGATTCGCCAGAGTAGAGGAGCAACAGAGATCGGCCGGTGAAGAGAGAGACACAACAGATAAGACTACACTCCCGTCAACCCATTAGAAGCGCGCTCTCTCAATTCTCTGTTCCCTATGCTACACGGTTCATCGTCATTAATAAAAATATAACTTTATATTTTTATATATATGCGTGTTTGTTGTTTGTCGATATATAACATATGTATATATATATATATATATATATATATATGGATATGTATGTATGGATATATATGTATGTATGGATATATATGTATGTATGGATATGGATATGTATATATATGTGGATATATATGTAAGTATGGATATGTATATATATATATATATATATGGATATATATGTATGTATGGATATGGATATATATGTTAGCAATGGAACTTATATTAAGAAGTGCTGCTAACATTACAACAGGAGTAATAACTGATAAACAAATAATTCTCCCCCCACCAAGAGCATTTATGGACGATATTACCATCCTTGTCCCTTCAAAAACAGCTGCTAAATGCTTACTTGACCTGTATTTCGATCTTTTTACCAGGGTAAGAATGAGAATTAAACCAAAAAAAAAAAAGCCGAAGTTTATCAATTATTAAAGGTTCTGTTAGGCAAATCCACTTTAATATTGGAGAGGATATGGTGCCGACAGTAAAAGAAGTCCCCGTGAAGAGTCTAGGACGTCTTTACGAAATTCCCCTAACAGACAGACATCGGGGGATGGAATTACAAAACACAGCCATAAAAGGACTTGAGGCAATTAATAAAACTTTTTTGCCCGGAAAGATGAAAGCCTGGTGTTATCAATTTGGATTGGTACCCCGTCTTTCATGGCCCATGCAAATCTATGAAATTGCCCTATCTTGTATTGAGCGGATAGAACAACACACAAACAAATATCTGCGTAGATGGCTTGGAGTACCTCCCTGTTTTTCGAAAGTAGGACTCTACACAAACTCTGGAAACCTACAACTCCCATTATCCTCTTTAGTAGATGAATTTAAAGTTGGGAAGGCGCGTCTTCAAATGTTGATGAAAGACTCCAAAGATGAATTTGTCCGTGAAGCGCACCCAACTATAAAAGCTGGCACCAAGTGGTCAGTAACAAAATCAATCGAAGAAGCAGAATCCAGTCTTCGAACTAAAGAGATAATGGGTTTTGTTCAACATAACAGGGCTGGTTTGGGAACAACAAAATATAAGCCATTTTCGAAAATGGGCAGTAAAGAAAAAAGAAAAATGGTGACCGAGGAAATAAGAATGTTTGAGGAGGAAAAAAGAACAGCCACTGCTGTTACTCAAACAAAACAATGTGCATGGACAACATGGAATGATATCGAACCAGTCAAAATATCATGGACCAATTTAATATCAATGGAACCACTGGCGATATCATTCCTTTTACGGTCTACATATGACCTGTTGCCATGCGCATCAAACCTCAAACAATGGGGATATATAGACTGTGATTTATGCTATATGCCAAAAAGATCGAGGTACCTTGCGTCACGTATTATCTGCATGCTCAAAATCCCTTCCAATGTTTACGTGGCGGCATAATCAAGTTCTGGGAGCGCTAATAGAAGTTATATCATCTCAAGTCTCACTAATCAACAAACAGCCTGTGAGACCTAGCGAACCCAAGGTTCAGTTTTGCCAGGAAGGCAAATGTCCAACAGGGAAAAAACACAGATCAATATTAATAATATGAAATTATTAAATGGAGCAAAGGATTGGAAAGCTTCAGCAGATCTGAAGACATCTTTGAAATTTCCAGTGCACATCCTCCAGACAGACAAGCGTCCTGACATTTTGCTCTGGTCTGACTCTAAAAAGAGTATATTTCTAATTGAACTTACTGTCCCTTGGGAAGAAAATTTTTCAGAGGCCCATGAACGAAAGAAAAATCGGTATGAATTCGTGCGTGCCGAATGCATAGAAAAAGGATGGACATGTAATGTGATGCCTATTGAGGTTGGCTGTCGTGGATTTCTAGGACACTCCACTATTTCATTTCTTTGGAAAATAGGCGTCACTGGAAGGGATTTAAAGAAGCAAATATGTCGCCTTCAATCTATTATTCGACAAGCGTCATGCTGGATTTCGCGCAATTCGAAGAAATTCGCAAAGAAAGCATGACGTCGTCTACTTCTTCCGTTCTCGTTCTGCTCTTGAATTTTAAAAACTGTTAAAGCGTTTTCATCTGTCTCAATGTGCCAATTGATTTTATGTTTCTGTCATTTACTTTGCCCAGTAGCGATTGCTGCTGGTGGTGCCAGGGGTGGCAGTCCCGCTTTAAACCACCGAAACTGTGTATTCACCCTTGGTTAGCGGCTGATGAGGGCAAAGTAAATGCACATGTGGTCATTGGTCACATGTTGTATGTAAGAAAAAAATGTATGTATGGATATGTATATATATATATGGATATATATGTATGTATATGGATGTGTATATGTATGTATGGATATGTATATATGTATATATATATGGATATATATGTATGTATGTGTATATATATATACATATATATACGGATATATATGTATGTATGGATATGTATATATATATATATGTATGTATGTGTATATATATATATACATATATATACGGATATATATGTATGTATGGATATGTATATATATATATATATATGTATGTATGTGTATATATATATATACATATATATACGGATATATATGTATGTATGGATATGTATATATATATATATGTATGTATGTGTATATATATATACATATATATACGGATATATATGTATGTATATGTATGTATATATATATGTATGTATGGATATGTATATATATATATATGGATATATATGTATGTATGGATATGTATATATATATATATATGGATATATATGTATGTATGGATATGTAAATATATATATATATGGATATATATGTATGTATGGATATGTATATATATATATATGGATATATATGTATGTATGGATATGTAAATATATATATATATGGATATATATATATGTATGGATATGTAAATATATATATATATGGATATATATGTATGTATGGATATGTATATATATATATATATATATATATGGATATATATGTATGGATATGT
>JBBBDQ010001711.1:0-105000 GCA_037127315.1 Ascarosepion bandense
TACGATCGCCTACGTCCTGAAGGGACACAGGACATAGAAGAAGAAGAAGAAGAAGAAGAAGAAGAAGAAGAAGAAGTTTGAATTCTGAATAGTATTGAGCAAGGAATATCCATTTCGCAAACCATATAGTTTCTATCGCGACAAACGTAAACTATAAAAAATATTTTAAATAGAAATTAACACAAAAAAGCTGGTCCTTCTTAATATGAGTCATCATACTTTATTCTTTGTGCTTCAAACCGATGTATTTTGGCATTGGGTTAGTATGTGTATATCCATTTCATTCTTGAAGCACTCCAGTGGTGACCAGGTTTTATTTAAAAAAAGATCAGTCAGCACAAATCTACTGGGTAGGTTAACTACAAAACCGACTGGATGTAGATCTGCAAAATTTAGTTAGATAAATGAAATTAAATACAAAAACAATAGTAAATTATTAAAAGAAGATATGACGAATTCAACTACATGGCTACAGGGTTTGTGTCAAAGTAGAATATATCTAAATTTTAATTCATTCTCTTGGCAAGAGAATGCTTAATTTGAAGAGCTATATCGTTATTAAACTACATAATTTCCTTGATTGGAATGACTGTGGCTATCATAGGTTTTTTTTTTTATCAAAAAGCCTAAACAGTACCATGAAATTTCTTGACTTAAATCATAATTATCTATGAGAATGAGAAAATAAAGATTCTTTTAACAGAAATGTTCATCCTGGACAGGGCTCGGGAGCCACACGAGTTAGAGGATTACAAAGTAAGAGCTTATGCGAATATGTGGGGAAGATAATTGCTAAATCTAGAATAGAACAGGTTAAGATTGTAGCGACCGAGAAAGCATCCTCTTGGGAGACGGTTCCCCAAAGCACCGGTTCGCGAGAAGAAGTTTCTCAAGTGGAACTTACATCTCATCAATGGAACACGAAAGAGGGTGGTTCACTACAATGGGCATAGCATGGCAGGTCCCAGCCATGGAGGTTAGAACTGTTGGAAATAAGGAATGTAGTTCGTCTGAACACTTTCCATGGAAATAGCGATATAGCAGTGAGGGTCTGATGACGTTTCGTCTGTAAGGAAGGGATTGTAAAGTGGAAAATAATTTGTCACCTACAAGGAGGCGGCGGCCCGTTTGAACTCGATTTACCAAAATCAACTTAATATGGTACAGGTTAGGTTTGTCTAGTGAGGATCGAACTCAATATCTAGCGAATTTATCTAGATAGGCGCCATAATATGGGTCGTTACAATATAACAGAATAAAAAAAAATGTATTTATTAATTTCTGATACATTTTCATTTAAATTCAAGTCATTTTTGCTAGCTCAAATACTATTGGGAAGAGTACGTGTTAAATAACAGGATAGATTGGGTTCTATAGCCTTGGCTGGCAACCAGTCTACCGCAGAAGGTAAAGGTAACCTACTGCGGGATAATCTTCTGCCCAGCCAGTCATGTCACTTTCGATGTATCACGTATGACACTTGACTGATTAAGCATGCAGTAACAATTGCACTTAACAAATGTCAATTCCCATCTCTTGTCCATTCGACTCCTGCCGTCCTTCTTTCGTCCTTTCCCCATCATCTCGTGTATCTTCTTCTTTTCCTTTCTCACTCTACCCTCGCAACTGTCTTCACACGGGTTTTCCCATCCTTCTCTTGCCCTTTCTCCGACACCCTCCGTAACTGGTTCGTCTTTCTATTCGCTCTCCTCCTGCTTGAACTTTCACTCTTCTCTTATGTAAGCCCCTGCGCACCAGTGGCGATACCGCCTTGCTTGGGGTGAAACAATAAAAAAAGAAGACAGCTATCATCTTTATCATAATGTAACATTAAGAAAAGGAAACTTTTAATGCAATTTTGGGTCAGGAAATGAATTTGCTAATTAGAGTGCAAGTCTTTAATATCCTACTGAGCAAATGTTAAAAGTTTTAACTTACCGACATGCATCTTTCTTCAAGATTTGTTTTCTCCGTTTACAACAGAATGAAAGAAACTCAGTCAGTCAGTTAAGTGCCATACGTGATACACGCTTGGGCGATCATGTTTCGAAAGAGACATGATTGACTGGGCAGAGGATTATCCCGCAGTAGGTTGCCATTACTTTCGGCGGTAGACTGGTTGCCGACCAAGGCTATAGAACCCAATCTGTCCTGCTATTTAACCCATAACTGGAAGGAAGAGATGGATTAATACCTTTCCCAAGGTATTTTGCGCGTAAGTGAATACAATGGATTCAACTGGAATTCGAAGTCGGCTCCCCGGCTTCTCGTTCCGAGCCGATATCTACTGTACCACAACGCACATGAAAGCAACTGCGTAGTAATAAACAATGATTTGAATATGTAAAACACAGAAAGCATTTGTTTTTTCATTTATTTTCCAAATGATCTCCTTTATTAATGCGCGTAATTCAGTGTTATATATTAATGACAAAAACCAAATATTTTATAAAGAAAATTTAACATGAAAATTTAGTTGATGATGTGAGATGTTCCATAATGCATTGATTAATCAAGCTCCGTAGTAATTTTCTAATTTTTTTTTATCTTAACTTTAAAAAAAATATTTGAAATATAAAACTAATTAGAAATTACCTTGGTTCAAAAAGTGTACTTAATAAGATTCCAAATCCAAATCTCACTTCTGTCAGAGAATCTCCTTCCTGACTATATTTTCAAGCTCAACACGCTTAGCAAATTGTTGTGTTTGTGAGGCTATTTAACCCATATTTGGGTGTTTTGAATTAAGAAGTCTTCTTTTCCTAGTTACTATTCAAGTGACTGTCCTATTATTTAACAATAGCTGGAGGAGCAAAGATGGATTTTTATCTTTCTCAATGGTATTAGCACGTAAGTAAATATAATGAACTCGACTAGAATTCAAATCTGGTTCTTTGATTCCTCAATCCTAGCTGCTATCCATTGCTCCACCGTGCTCCCAAAAGGAGGATTACTATTATAAAATTCCGAAATTAAATTACTTTTATTATATATATATATATATATATATATATATATGGGTTCCGCTTCGCCAGGTCTACCGCTGATATGCTAACAAGCATCACCGAATACATATACCAGGCTCTCGATATGAACGTCGAAGCTGAATCTGTTGCCCTGGATATCTCCAAAGCGTTGAACAAGGTTTGGCATGCTGGTCTCCTTCACAAGCTACAGTGTTCAATCTAATAAGTGTTCAATCTAATTCAATCGTTCCTGTCAAACCGCGTAATGAAGGACGTATTGAATGAGCATGCTTCCAGATCCTAGCACACGAATGCAGGTGTTCCTCAAGGATCTATCCTAGGTCCTACGCTTTTCATCAATGACCTTCAAGTTACAATCAGTTCACCACCATTTATTCCCGTCTAAATAAGAAATCTACCAAGGCTGATAAAGTAAACCTTGCCGCTGCTCTTGATAGCGACCTCCAGTCTGTAGTGGACTGAGACAAGAAATGTCTCGTAAATTTTAATGCCTCTAAAACGAAACTAATGTCCATTAACCACCATAGAGAAACTCTCCTACCTCCCGTCAGTCTCCCAGAATGCAATACACTCCGCCTCCTCGATCTCACTCTCTCAGCCGACCACAAGTGGAATGACTACATCAAATCAATAGCTACACCTACTACTAGGACGATCGGGTCACTGTGTCGAGCTAAGAAATTTTTCTCGTCAGTATTCGACAAAATTCAGAGGAGGATCTACAATTTAATCGACCCCGATGTGGCAGCTCAATTGCAGTCGCAGTATCTTGTTCTTCTTCCTTCTCGCTCTACTCCCGCGTAACGCCCTGCGTACCAGAATTCCAATCTTTCTCTTATTCCTTTCTCCAACACCTTCTGTATCTTGATCCTCCTTCAACTCGCACTTTTCTCATATAATCCTCTGCACACCAGTGGCAGTATTGCCTTGCTTGGGGTGAAATGGGGAAATGATTATATATATATATATATATATATATATATATATTAGGGCCTTAAATAAGCTCTCTTCCAACTGATAGCGTTCTCAGAACTGCGTGCGTGTAATTTCAAATGGTAATACATCTATAAGGATGTACTATAAGCAAGCTTGACATTCAGTGTATGCTATTTCGCCGAAATGTAAAAAAAACTTTGTTTTTTGTAGCGTTAAACGTTGAATTTCGTGCCAAAAAGTATATTTGCGAGGAATTTTACTGTACTACTTTATTCAAACGAAATCTGCGGCTGAAGCACACAGAATTCCTGTTAAGACTTACAGCGACCAAGTTCTGTAGGAAACATACATGCAAAGATTGGTTTAGATGCTTTAAAATAATGATTTTCATGTTCAAGATAAAGAAAGCCAGAAAGATGGAAAAAAGTAATGTCTAGCGATGGACAATAAATACTTTCAGCGATAGTATTCTTACTAATTTTTGTAAATAAACATTACTTTTCGTGAAAGATCAGCGAGAACGTATTGAAGGTTCTAATATATATAAAAAAAAAATTAAGGTAGACACGTTATTTCATGGTAAATCGGAGGTAAAAAAAAAGGCATCAGTTCGGCGAACACACACATATTCGCCGAACTGATGTATTTTGTCTTAAATTTTCTTTTTTAAGGGAGCGACCGTTATTTTTATTCGTTTTTTAGGTCTTTGTGAATCTCATTCGTGTAAAATCCTTTGTAAAATAAAGACGGAAGCTGATGATGGTTCGCCTGAAATAGGTCAATACTTTCGATTTACCATGAAATAACGTGTCTGCCTTAATTTTTCTTATATTTGCTCTATATGTATTTATATACATATATATTTAGAGCTCTTTTAAAGAGTTATCCTACTACTGTATGTACAGGATACCCCTTTGGATTCTTCTATACCCACACCGCATGCTGATATATATATATGTATATATATATATATATATATATATATATATATATATATATATATATATATATATATATACAATAGTATACAAATACATTTGAGAACTCTTCCACAATAACAAAAGAAAGAAAACTACTATATATGAAAATATGAAAGGAATTTATTTTTAATCAATTCATCGAAAGCAAAGCGATGATGCAACAAGGGGCTACTGAGAGTGAAAGAGAATGAAAATACTTTAGGAAAAAATGGAAACATAATAATAAAAGGGAAAACAGGGAATAAACCTCTACTCTTGTTGAAAAGACCGAAAGAGCGTAAACAGGGTAATAGGCAAATTTATCTACCCATATTGAGGAAAAATAAATAGCATTTCAGAGTTTAAACGGGGGCGTTGCAAGTATAGAGTTGAAAGGAGGGTGTGAATCAAACGATAAACGAAGGTATCTACAATTATTGAGAAGAAAATAAATTGTAAATGAAATTTCAGAGCTTAGGTAAAGACGTTAGAAGTGTATAGTTTAAGTAGACTTTAAATCAAGATCAGAGGTAAGATTGGCACTGGTCAAGAGGAACAAAGTAGCTGGCCCAGATGGGATTGGAATAGAAATGTTGTCAGCTTTAAATGATTTGGGAATCGATATGATTATCAAAATAATAATTAAAATATATAGCATATGCATTTGTTTTCATGTGCAAATGAATGCAAACGCCATCGTTAATGAGTCAAATAACTAATCTTATCAAGATTCTAATAAATAGATATCGTAGCAGAATTAGAAAGGAAAAAGCTAAAATAGTGTAGCTTTATTCTAGACACTGAAACAAGAAATGCTTCGTGATAGGAATGCTATCAAAGCGAGAAGTACACGTCAAAAATACCTCTATATATGTGTCATAGATTACGCAAAAGCATTTGATAACTATGTTCTCTGCTCCGTCAATCCTAGCTGCCATCCATTATTTCATCGTGCCTCCAATATGACGGTTATAGTTATAAGATTTCAAAAGTAAATGACAGATTTTGAAAATATTTTACAGAAATATGACAATCAACTACATTTTCTTCAGATTTTCATATTTTATATAGAAATATCACAAAAGTATTAATTCTTCAGATTTTAACATTGAAAAATGAAAATCAGGTTAATTTCTTCTTCTTTTAAACATCTACATATAGATATGAAAAGATGCCACAGTTTCCTCAAATTGTGCCATTTTTATATTCAAATACGAAAATTAGCTATATTTTTCGATATTAAGTTACGACACAAATACCTATTTCAGTAAGTAAGCAGAAAGACAAGGATTCATCGTCTCACTGGATTTATTTAACCTACACTGCGAACTGATACTAGGAAAGCTAGAATTCCTACTAGGATTTATTATCAGTGGAAATAATCTCTTAACAGCATAAGATACACGGGTAACATTGTGTTGATAACAAACTCAGGAAAGAAAACTGTAAAACTTTTATACAAGACGGTAAAAATGAAAGAGAAAATACTAACAACTGCACGAAGACAGAATATATGGTCGTTAGCACGAAAGAATCATGATGAGAGCTACGAATTTGAGACGTTAAAATCAGGCACGTTCAGAAATTTATCTGGGCAATCTAATAACAGATAACGGAAAATATGACAAAAAGTTCAAAGACGTATTGAAATAGCGAAATATGCTTTCCAGAAACTAAGCAAAGTATTAAGAGATGGAAACATTTCATTAGAAACAGTGTACTGAACTGCTATGCCATATCTATTATTTTTTATGTTGGGCAATTTTTGTATAGATGAAGCAAATGCTCGAAACGACAGTTATGTCGTTCTACAGATGAATACTAAGATTGCCATTTCATGTAAGCAATGAGGAAATTTTTAACAAATATAAGAATAACAAGAAACGAACAGATAAGATCTGAGGAAAGAGAACTTACAGAATTTCGCATTCACAGGGCATACTGAAGGGAAAAGGTCATCGGGTGACCTACTAGGCGAGTGTATGAATGAATAGTAGAGCATAGACAAAGACCTGTGGAAAACAATAAAACGTTAGAGCCACAAGGAGAAATAAATTATGGAAACCCAGTATCGCTGCCCACGTTTTTAAAGAACATGGCATATAAAAGATGACATTTACTTTGTGATGACTTTGATCAAGAAAATACTTTGATCAAGAAAGTAAGCCAAAATAATAAGAACTGAAAAGTGGATGATTTTTTTTTGTTTTGTTTTTTAATCATTTCACCCCAAGCAAGGCATTTCACTGCCACTGTTGCGCAGGGGGTTACATAGGGGAAAGTGATGTGAAAGAGTGATTAGGGGGTTACATAGGGGAAAGTGATGTGAAAGAGTGGTTAGGGGGTTACATAGGGGAAAGTGATGAGAAAGAGTGGTTAGGGGGTGACATAGGGGAAAGTGATGTGAAAGAGTGGTTAGGGGGTTACGTAGGGGAAAGTGATGTGAAAGAGTGGTTGGGGGGTTACATAGGGGAAAGTGATGAGAAAGAGTGGTTAGATATATGAAATGTCAGAAGGAGAGTGATAGACGGGTAAGGATACCGAGGATGAATGTTGGGTAGATGGGAAGAGTGTTTTTTTGTTTTTTTTTCATTTATCAAACAAGTCATTTTCTTTAATCACTTTTATTTGCAGTATCTTTTCAAAACATGGAGGATCATGGATTTTCAAAATTTCCTCTCCTTTGTAGCTCTTAGTAAAGTTTATTATTTTTATATCTCTCCTAATCCCTATTCTGTCAACCATTTATACAAGCTTATTATATAGATTATGCGCTGCATTCCTCTATTCCTTTAGCTTTTAATATGTCCTGTGAGGATCAAATTTTCTAAGCGCTCTTTTCTTATGGTGTGCCCTAGAAGTTTCAATTCTCTCTTTCTTATGCTAAATATAAGCGTCTGTTTTGTTTATTTTTCTTTAAAAATTCATCGTTACTCACATGTTCAGTCTATGGTATCATCAGTATCTTTCAGTATAAATATATTTCTGTTGCTTCATTATGATGAGATTGTCCAGCAATTACTGCCTTATTACCGATATTACGTAACCATTCAGTACTCTTTTCTTGGTTTTTAACGAAATTTTTCTGTTTCTTAATACTTCGCTTATCTTTTGGAAAGCAATTTTCGTTATCCCAATGAGCTTTTGGATTTCTGTGTCACATTTTGCGTCTTCTGTTGAAACACTTCCTAGATATTTAAATTCTGCACGTGCTTGATTCGGGCGTCTCCACTTTGTAATTTGCATCTTGTGATGTCCCTTTTATTGATAACAACGCATTTTGTCTTCTTACAATTGAGGTTTAGTTCTTTCTTTTCATTTTCGTATACTACCTTCTGTAGAAGTTCCTGTAGTTTCCTTTCTGTGTCTGCTATCAACAGTTTCATTTTCATATCTAATGTTATTAAGATTGTGACCGCCAATAATGAATCCTTCTAATTATCCTGGTAAAAGTTGAATAAGTCTGGTGAGAAGACACATCCTTGTCTTACGCCTCTTCCTATTTTTTCTATTTACTGAATTCATTTTCTATCCGTATGCAGGTGTTTTGCTCACAATTCTGTTTTATCCAAATATCCCTCCTAAATAAATCAAGCTTACCCAGCAGTTCAAAAAGTTCATTGTGACGCACTTAATCAAACGCTGATGAAGGAAAGTAATTTAGTTGGTCACAAAATTATAACTCTAATATTAATGAAACAAATAAAACGAAAATGGAAAAAGTATCTTACTGTATTTAATATGGCTAGGTTAATTGGTACGGTTGTCTAGCTGAGCGCACATTAATTTAAGAATCCGTTAGATATAACTAAATTTTTTTTTAATATGCACAAAAATTATAACTGATATGAATATCAAAGAATACATCCAATGTGTTAAAAAAACGATTCAAATTATATTCTGATGTGTGGTTGTGTTATCTTACCCTCTATAGACGTAAGTGTAAACAAATTACATAGAAAATTTTCATGACGACATCATATGTCCTATATTGTGTCATTTCCTTCTCACTAAAAAAATTAATTGAATATGAATGATTCACACTTTGGTAATCTTCCAACATTAGGCTAAACCTTGAGATTTTAAAGAAGTCAAGCATATGTATATATTTAAAAATGATGAAACTGAAAAGGTTCGTAAAATGTGCACTTTTGCCTTTGAAAAAGGTTTTTTTAATTATTATTTGATGCACTTTGTTTTCTACCTTTCTCTTCGTAGAATTCTGAGTTTGATTTAATAAAATGATTCAGTATTCTCTTAAAATACAGTCTTCTCAGTACAAATCGCCTAAAATATGTAATAATTGAAACAACAACAACAACAACAACAACAACAACAACAATAATAACAAATAAAAAGACCCATGAAAATTTAACGGGTTGCTTATTTGCATTCTTTTTATGAATCTTAATTCTTTAGTTAATGATTGTATAACCTAATGGCAAGTTCTATGACAAAAGTATCCGTAGAAATTCCCCTATTACACCGTTAAATATTTGAGTTTACAACTTTAAGAAAATATTGAAATAACAATCTATAAATATGAATGCTAGTCGTTATTTTAAGAAGCGGGCAAAAATAAAAATATTTGAAATCTTTTTCATTTCACTAAATCAGCCGTTCAACAGTCATTTCTTTCTTTCTAACATTTAGGGAGGAACTTACGGACATTTCCCTTAATATTAATTTTAAAATAATTTAGCAGAGAATGGCATTTTATTTAAAATAAGTGGAGTTTTGGTAATTGCCTTACTCAGTTTCTGTAGTTTGATACTGTGCGTCTCAAAAACGGTTCTTTTATCGCGATCACCATGACTTCTCGGCCTTCTAGCTAAGTCCAAAGCGAAGTATATGCTGTTATCAGCTTAATCTGATTCTCTCTCTCCACTTCTTTCATTCTTTTTTGCTTTCTTTCATTTTTTCACTAAAACCAAGTCGGGATCTTTCTCCTCTTTCCACGCGATCAAATCGGAATAGTCTATTATCTATCAGGTGTTGACAGGGCGTTACGGTCGTACGAACTAACGAAGGGAGAAACAATAATAATAATAATAATAATAATAAGTACATTGGATTACGCAAGAACGAATGAAAAATAAACCCGAACAGACATGGTCTGGAATTACAGAAGATGATGTTAAATATGCACTAAAAAACACACACAATTGGAAATTCCCAGGCATAGATAAAATTCCTAACTTTTGGCTATATTATTTAAGCGCATCACATAAAAAACTAGCCAAAGAACTTCAAGAAATGGTTGACGACCCCACTAAAATTCCTGCATGGTTGACAAAAGGAATTACATTTCTTCTACCCAAGAATGGTGACACAAAAAATCCGAAAAACTACAGACCAATTACATGTCTTCCGACAACATATAAACTATTAACATCTATTTTAACAAAGCAGACATATTTATTCTTAGAAAGAAATGACATGTTACCGCTTGAACAAAAAGGGTGCAAACGTGGCTGTTATGGTTGTAAAGACCAATTGCTGATTAACAAAATGATCCTGGAAAACTGCTACAGTACAAAGAAAAATCTTAGTACAGCCTGGATAGACTATCGAAAGGCATTCGATAGTGTGCCACATGACTGGATTTTAAAGACTTTAAATATATACAAGATATCGCCCGTCATCATCAATTTCATCAAACAGTGCATGTCTATATGGAAAACAACCCTTTACCTCAATCATATAAATGGAACCTATAAGTCTGATGAAATAAACATCAAAAGAGGTATATTTCAAGGTGATTCTTTATCTCCCTTACTATTCTGCATATCATTAATAGCACTAACCAGTCAACTTAACAAGACAGAATGTGGTTATAAAATAGGACAAAAGAAAATAAGCCATCTATTTTACATGGATGACTTGAAGTTATATGCTAAGAATGATAATGAACTGGAAGGCCTTCTGCAAACTGTAAAATGCTTCAGCGAAGACATTGGAATGAAATTTAATTTGAATAAATGTGCTAAAGCTACAGTTTTACGTGGATCAATACAAGAAACATCCTCAATTAGCCTAGACCCTGCTGTAACAATAAAAGAATTGAAACCAGAAGAAGCTTATAAATACCTAGGTGTAAATGAGAGCGAAAACATTCACCATAAAAAAATGAAAGAAATAGTGCGTACTATAGAAGGCTACGAATGATATTAAACACTGAATTAAATTCACAGAACAGAGTTATGGCCATTAATAGCCTTGCAATCCCAGTTGTCCAATATAGCTTCAACATCTTAAACTGGACTCTAAACGACATCAGGCGAATGGATGCTAAAACAAGAAAGCTTCTTTCTAAGCATAAGATGCATCATCCAAAGGCTGATGTAGACCGTCTATACATACCCCGTAAAGAAGGTGGAAGAGGTCTTATTCAGCTGGAATTGTCATACAAGACAACAACTATTGGCTTACTAACATACATAGAAACAACAAAGGATTGGATGTTACAATTAGTAAGGCAACATGAAGAAAGAAAGAAAAAATATTCAATAATAAAAGAAGGCAGTAAATTCAAACAAGATTTACAGTTAGTAGATTCTGTAGAAAAGCAGAACGGAAGCCAAGAGCCGACTATTGCGGCAAAGAATATGAAAATGAAAGCCAAAGATAAAGCTCTTGAACAGATGAAACAGCGCTGGCAAGACAAACCTCTGCATGGCCAATATCCAGTACGTGCCAATAAATCCAATGTTGACAAAGTTAATACTCATCGATGGTTACGTGCATCTGGATTAAAGTCTGAAACTGAAGGCTTTATTCTTGCAGCACAAGACCAAAGTCTTTTCACGAGAAACTTTCAGGCAAATATTATGCATAATAATATGGATCCAAAATGCAGGTTTTGTGATAAACACCAAGAAACAATAGACCACCTAATCTCAGGCTGTTCTGTGCTTGCCCCAAATGAATATAAAAATCGCCACGATAGATTTGGGCAATATTTACATTGGGCAATATGCAAACATTATGGAAAAGCTGTAGGCAAACACTGGTATGAACATCACCCAGCACCGGTTACAGAAATAGAAGATGTAACCATTCTATGGGATTACACCATCTACACAGACAGAAAAATTGAAGCAAACAGGCCAGACATTATTGTTAAAAACCAGAAGGAGAAAACTTGTCTATTAATTGATATGGCTTGTCCAGCGGATTGTAACATAGCAATCAAGGAATTTGAAAAACTGTCAAAATATAAAGACCTGGAAATTGAAATAGAAAAAATGTGGAAATTGAAAACAAGAGTTGTGCCAGTGATAGTAGGTGCACTTGGAATGATAAAAAATGGAACAAAACAACACATTGAAAGAATCCCTGGAAACCCCAGCTTAAGAGATATACAAAAAATTGTCTTATTAAGTACAGCCCACACACTAAGGAAAACTTTATCTATGTAATGCTGGAGATGATAGGGAAGATAGAAAAACATGAAATGGAGCCATAACAACATGCCATTACCTGCATTAGGTCTCCCCGCAGACTTGGTTGGTAGTGAGACCAAAGCAGAAATCGAAATATGATGAAAAATGACATAATAATAATAATAATAGTAATAGTAATAATAATAATAGTAATAGTAATAATAATAATAATGATGATGATGATGATGATGATGATAATATATCAATGGATATTGGCAAACCTCCTCCTCCTAAAAAAAAGTCGACATGACATTTAGGGAGGAATAGATAAGATAGTAAAATATGGATTGATTGATTTGCCTCATCAACACTTTGCACGTTATTTAAAGCGAGAAAATATTTTTAGGTTGTAAGAATTTTAAAAATAATAATAGTGATACAAGTCTTACTCATTATCCCATAGCTGGTGGGGGAGAAGAAAAGGTAGATTCACATCTTGCCCATGGGCATTTGTACGTCAGTGAATATAACGAACCTAACAAGAATTGAAACTCGGCTCTTCAATTAACAATTCTGAGCCATTATACATTACATCACCTGCACACACAAATTTACAGGGGCTGGTATTCCCAAGTGGTTTCCATTTAGGTACTGACAACGCTCGACGTTTCTTAACTTCGGTGATCGTACGGGATCTGGCATTTCAGTGAGATCCGGCCGTAAAGCCAGAACAGCAACAGTCATGGTTTGAAAAGGATTTCGACTATATAGACAAATAGTATTAACACAAACCAGTGACTATCCTTCAGAAGAAAAATCACAAGACAATGATTTCTAAAAATCCAAACAGACTAACCGATCCAATCCAGAAGATCATATCTAGTAAAAACGCCTAGAAAAAAAATCCACAACGAGGATGTGACTGGACCAGGTTCAAAGTGAGAATTTGGAAAATATCGTGTGTCTTTTCCCGGGAGTTGAAATAATAAGATTAAAGATTAACCCATAATAATAGGCGTATTTGGGAACGTCTAAAAAATGCATTGATCTTGAGATTGGATGAATTTGGAATAAGAGAAATACTGTATAGACTACAATGTTTCAGGGAACTTTGGAAATAACGATAATATTGCTGAAGTTTTGAAGAGATTAGCTGTCATTTCATTGTTGACCATCGGGCATAAGGCATGAACACGCAAATTCACGAAAAAAGCTATTATTATTATTATTATTATTATTATTATTATTATTATTATTATTATCGACATGTTTTGTAGATTGCAATGTATCTTTGAAGATCTTCAAAAGTAATAAAAATATAAGCATCTTGAAGCGCAAATCTAAAAATCCTGGCGCATAAGAACATCAATAATTCCAGTTGTAGTTGGAGGCCTCGGATTGATTGGAAAGATTTCAGTAAATATGTCGAAGGGATTCTTGATAGCCCAAACCCTAAAGAAATACAAAAACATTTACTCACAAGTACAGCTCACACATTAAGAAAAGCTTTATCTATGTAAAATGTGTGTAATCTTAGTTCTTTTTGTTTTGTTTTGTTTTGTTTTACAAAAAAGATCAGTAGAAAAATGTCATTAAGCCATTTCTGACCTTAGGAAAGAAATGTGTATACAACAGAAATCAAAGGAAAAAATATTAATATTAATAACGAAAGATTTCAAAAAAGGAACCTGTCAACTAAGTGATGTGACTTGCCTACAGGATTTCAAAGTTTTCCAAAAAAGAATTTCAAAAATTGTCAAAATTGAAAATCAAAATAACAAAACTTAAAACTGCGACTATCCCTGTTGTGATAGGAGACATTAGGTATGATATACCGAAAATCATCATTTCAGAGCTACAAAAGATTACTTTGTGTGGAACTGCACATATCCTCCCCGAAACCCTCTGTAAACGAAACGTCCCAAATGTGCATAATTAACTCTCCTACAGCGCCTTTTTTATTCATAGACTGAAAGGACTTGGGAATTAGACACTTAGAATTACTGTCTGGGAAGATGATGCCACACAGAATAATAATAATATGTTCATCCAAATTTCATTGTGTTGCTTTCCAAAACGAAAGTTTGACGGAACAGTTTTGTTTGCACAAATGTGCCATTATATTTAAGTATATTTTTAGATATTTTCATTGTTCTTTTTTATTCAATGTTCTTATGTATTAGATTGTTAAGTAATTGTTGTTGCTTTTTCTACGCTGTTATTGTTAATTGTATCTTCACACTGAAAATATCTTGAAATTAAGTGACAAGTTTTCTTAAATTTTCAAAACTCTCTTCATTATTATCACTAATTTCAACAGTGATATTGTCTGCATTGTCTTCGCCGAAGATCTAATTGTTTTAATCTTCTTAATCCTTAAAGGATACTTTCAAAATAGTTCACAGTGTTCCAGTGATAATGTATATATTAGTCACCGTAAGAATTCACTATTTTTGCCAAGCTCATGCTATTCTCTCGTTCACTTTCTGTACCTGGATACGGGTGATGATAAAACCCCTATTCATTATGAAATATAAATCGTGTAGTTATTTTTTTGTTGTTTCAACTAATGTATTGGTAACAACAACAACAACAACAAAAAAGATAAAAAAGGAAAGAAATAAGAAACGCAAAAAATTATACAGCACTTATTTCAATTAACTGCATTACTTAGAACGATTACTTCGCTACTTATATAAATGTAAAAGTCTCAGTTGGCGATAATATAAGTGATAGATGGTTATAAAAAGGCATTGTTGATTACTTGCAGTTAATTTCTTTAAATAATGCACTGACTATTGTTTATGTCACTTGGCAATAATTGTAAGTAAAATGACGCACTAAAACAAATTAACCAAATAATCTCTGAATATCTGTGCCAGTATGAATCAGTCCTTGTAATAGTTGCACGACCAAGCGATAATGAAAAAAAATCTACCAATACATCAAATTAGGTACATATATATAAAAAAAAACTACATTGAAACCAAGTAGGAATTTTCTCAAAATTAATTGCCACATAAGTGATAGATATGCAGCTATTAAATGATATAGAAAATAAAGCGCATTGGAAATATTCTTGTAAAGTGTTCTCTTTCGAAAGAAAGAAATAAAAACATGATTTTTATAACGGTTTTGATACAAACTAGAAAGTCTATATTAGAAAGACTCTCATCTATACTAAGTAAATGAATGTATCCAAATGGTTACGGTCAAGGTCAACAAATAAAAACAAAAGAAATGGAAAATCTTCTTTTATACGTCATGTCCTTTATTTTATTGCTCTATGTAACTTTTGACCTTATACCATAGACTTTTATTCTTGTTCTGCTACCCATTCTCGCAAACTGGTTAAGTAGGTTATTCACCGCTTCCCTCTCCTTCTTAGGAATTCGTGTGAGTGTTAAATTTTCTAGACCTTCTCTCCCCGTAATGTGTTCCAAAAATTTTAATTGTTTTATCTGATAAAAGATATCCTTTTAATTTTTTTTTTAACTTTCTTTCGTTTCCCCTCTCCTCTCTCTTCGGTGTAAATCGCGTCTCCAGCGTGACCTCTCATTAGGCATACGGTATATATGTCCAAGCCAGCGGATTCGGCGCTGTTGGAAAAGGGTGTATAGGCTGGGTAATTGAACACTAGTAAAACTATGATATTGGGGACCCGACTGGGCGAATTGATGCTCAGAATGCGTGTCAGACAGCGTAGATGAAAGGCGTTTCTCTTTTTTACAGTAGAGACCCTATGTCTCGCTGTCGTAGAGCAGCAAGCTGACGACTCATGTCCTATAGGCTTCAATTTTGTTTGTAGTAAGCTCTCTATTCTCCTAGACTCCTGACGTCAGCCTGGCAAAAGTGGTGGCAGCTCATCCGATCTGTCTGTTAACATTAGTGTCTCGGGAGAAAATGTTTGAAACGGTATAGCCAAATTATGTAAATTCATGTACTAACTACAGGTCGTAGTTGTGGATTTTGATGGGAGTAGGCACTTCGACGTTTTGGCCATCACGTCGATTTTATTCGGACTGATGATCAGACTGAATTCTTGGAAAGCTGTTGAAAAACTGTCCATTAGTCGCTGCATTTGCTCTTCATTGTGTATTGCCAGCGCAGCATTATCTACAAACAATGAGCACCTCAGCCGAGACAAATTGAATAGCTTTCCGTTTGTTCCTGTGTGCAGGTAGATGCCATCGGTTTCAGTTGAAGCCCTAAACGTACGCTTCAGCATGACCACGAACAAGATGCTGAATAAACTAGGTGCAAGCACACAACCCTGCTTCACACCTCTGAATGAGTCACTAAATTCTCCGACGCCCGAATATTTTTAAAAACCATCTCTAATCACAAGATTGCATGCTTTTGTGAGGTCGATGAAGGCAATGTACAGTGATTGTCTCTGTTCTCGGCATTTCTCTTGTAGTTGTAAAAGGGAGAAGATATTTGTCAATCTAAGAATGCTCCTCCCTGAAATCACATTAAGATTCGGGATATACCCTTTCAGCGAGGTTCTTTTTCCTGTTCTCCGCGAAATAGTTGTGCAGTACTGTAGATGGTGTCCTCGAGAATATACCATCTCTGCAGGACAGGTGGATTTGCGAGGAGAGCGTCCTTCAGAGACTTGATGAATATCGCCGATTTGTTTGAGTTCTGGATTGTGATGGCATTAATACACTGTTTGTCTGGAGGCTTGTCGTAATGCATCATCTTTGGTTAGAGTTTGTTTGCAGCAAACCAGGGAGTGATTCGTGTCAGAGTCAGTGCTCTGAAAGAACCGCGTCATGAGCTCGTTTTTTTAGAAATCTGCGTTTCGTGAGGATCAAATCTAGCTGATTCCAGTGCTTAAAGCGGTTGTGTTGCCAGGGGACTTTGTGCTAGGCTTTTGCCTGGAAGTATATTTTGGTGACGAAAAGCTCGAGCAGACATTGGCCATTATCATTCACTTTACTGGCTTCATGCCGTCCATATTATATAAAATAATATTAATTTAATGACAACTATATAAATATAACAGACGCTTGTAAATAATAAATCATTATTCTCTCCTGAGAAACAAAAGATATGAGGGAGCTTTCACTGAGAATCGATATTGAATAATTAAGATAATAGGAATGATGTCATTATTTTTCATTGTTGTTGCAACAATTGTATTCACAACAGAAAAAGATGAAAAAGGAAAGAAATAAGAAACACATCAAATTACGCTGCACTTATTTCGAACCAATACTTCGTTACATATGCAAATAAGATGAAAGACATGATCATGCAAGAATAGAAGTTCATTATTAATTAAACACAAGTTACGGATAGTGTGAGATCGAAATAACTATAAAATGTAGAAAATAGGCTTCTTTTAGGCGTTTATCGAATCTATAGCTGCATCTACTGATAGGAAGGTTGGGTCACTGTGTCGAGCAAGGAAATTTTTTCTCGTCAGAATCCATTTTGCACATTTATAAATCTACCATTCGTTTGTGCATTGAATACTGTTGCCATATCTGGTGAGGTGTTCTTGTTATTCATTTGGAGGTTCTCGACAAAATCCAAAACAAGATCTGCAATATAATCGATCCAGACTTGGTAGACCGCCTTCAGTCACAGTCTCACCGACCCGGCGTGATGTGGCTTCCCTCTGTCTTTTCTACATGTATTTTCATGGCTACTTCTCTAACGAGGTTCTTTCATAAGCTCCCCGACGATATGTATTTATGCGTGCTACTAGATTAGTATTAAGGCCACACCCATTTACCGTCGAAATAGTTAAATGTAACCGCCTTTTCCGCATTTTTTTCTCGCACTTTCCGTCTGTGGAACTCCTTTCTTTATTTTTGCTTCCCTGATAGTTACAGTCTCCAAAAATTTAAATGCAGCGTCAAAAGACATCTTCTATCTCACTCATCTCTTATCCTTTCTTCGACATTCCCTGTACCTTGTTTTTTTTTCTCCCACTGTAACCCCTTCGCACCAGTGGTGGTCCTGCCTTGCCTGGATTAAATAGTTTTAAAAAATAATTAACGCTAAACTTTGGAAATAATTCCAGGCTTAAGCGAATAGTCATTAAAAGAATGAATGTAAAAATATCTACAGAGCTCCGATATAAAGACAGGTCTTCTTAGGAAACTCCATGTCATTTGTAATTCAGTGATATAGCTGCTCAAAATTTAAAGTGTCTTACCCTAACTAGAAGATAAGCAATAACAACAATTTCAGAGATGTTGGTGTAGAAAAGATGTTGGCGATAATGGCTGGCGATAATGGCTGATAATCTTAACGAAATTAATTCTAGCTTGAAAAAGAATGATAATCTAAGTGGTGATATGATGACATTCAATGCTGACTGTTAAATGAATGCTGTAGGTTTTAAGTATATCTCAGGTTTAACTAATGGCAATATTTGTTGAATGGCATGGGTGCGATTGTATATTTGAAAAGCGTCCGAAGAATTCGGAAATATAACCACTTAAGTAAAAGGAAATAGCACTTATGAAGTAAGTGATGAAACGCTCCCGCCCAAATTCAGTCATAAATTTAACCTGCTATCCGTGGTCGTGCTAGTAATCCAAAGCTGAAATTGTGTAGAAGGAAATATTCAGAAGCCGCCGATTCTCGTGCTAATAATCAAAATATGAAAGTGCCGTCGAAAATTTTTGAGAAGCTGTCTATGGTTGTGCCAGTAATCAAAATATAAAATTGTGTAAAAAAAAAAAAAAAGAAAAAGTTTGGAAAACGTCCATAGACGCCAAATTAATCAACAATTGAAATTGTGCAGAGGAAAATGCCTGGAAGCCATGCATATTCAACAGTCGAAACTGAGCAGACAAAAATGTTAGGAAACCGTCGATATTCGTGCTAATATTCAAAAGTTGAAAATGCGTAGAATGTTTACAAACCTTAGATGGACGTCGAATTAATAACAAATGAAATCTTGTAGAGGAAAATGCTCGGAAACCATTCATGGTCGTCCTAGTAATCAACAATTGAAATTTCGTCTACACAGTCACTTTTCGATGACTAGCACAACCATGGACGGTTAGCAACGGATCCGTGGTCGTGCTCGTAATCAACAGTTTAAATTGTGTAGAGAAAAATGTTTTGAAGCTGACAATGTTCGTGCTAGTCATTGAAAAATGAAACTGTGCAGATAAAATGTTCGGAAGATATCGGTTCTCTTGCTAGTAATCAACAATCGAAATTGTGCAGACAAAAATGAGGGAAAGAGTCCATGGTCGTGCTCGTAATCAACTGTTTCAGTTGTGTAAAGAAAAATGTTTGGAAACCGTCCATGGTCGTCATCGAAAGTTGACTGAGTAGACAAAAATGTTCGGAAGACGTCGGTTCTCGAGCTGGTAATCATCCATAGTCGCTCTCGTAATCAACAAATTAAATTGTGAAAAACAAAATGTTCGGAAGCCGTTCATGGACATCGAATTAATGAATAATTTAAACTGTGAATAATCATGAATAATTATAACGAAAATGTTATGAAGCCGTCGATACTCGTTCTAATATTCGAAAGCTGAAAATGGGTAGAAAAAATGTTCTGAAGCCGTTGATGCCCGTCGAATTAATCAAAAATTGAAATTGTGTAAAGGAAAATGCTCGGAAGCCATATGTGGTCGTGCTAGTAATCAACAATCGAAACTGTGTAAACAAAAATGTTCGGAAGCTGTCCATGGTCGTGCTTGTAATCGAAAACTGAAACTGTGTAGACGAAAATGTTCTGAAGCGTCGATGGACGGTGCAATTAATCAGAAATTGAAAAAGGCGTAGACGAAAATTTAAGAAGCCGTACTAATCCAGTCTTTCCTCTCTAACCGCACATTGAAGGTGGTATTAAACAGACATGCCTCCCAGATCTACCATACGAACGTGGGTGTCCCTCAAGGCTCTATCCTAGGTCCTACGCTCTTTCTGGTCTACATTAACGATCTCCCCGATGTCATAAGTTCCAAAGTAGGTATGTACGCCGATGACACCACAGTTTACTCTCGCCTCAAGCAAAAATCTGGTGTGGGCGACAAAGCGAACCTCGCAGCCGAGCTTGAAAAGGACCTCCAATCCGTGGTGGACTGGGGTAAGAAATGACTCGACTGGCATCACACTCTCAGCGGACTTCAAGTGGAATGACTATATCGAATCCATTGCTAAATCCGCTGCTATGAAAGTCGGTTCTCTGTGAAGGGCCCGGAATTTTTTTTTTTTTTTGTCTTAATCTATCTTAATCCTATCCTGCACATATATAAATCTTCCATCCGCCCGTGTATTGAATACTGCTGCCACATCAGGTTGGGTGCTCCTGCTTTTCTCCTCGGGGTTATTGACAAAATACAACGGAGAGTCTGTAATGTGATCGATACCAATTTGACAGACCGGCTGCCGTCACTCTCTCACCGGCGTGACGTGGCTTCCCTGTGCCTCTTCTATAAATACTTTCATGGTTCTGCTCCGATTAACTTAGATCACTGGTGCCCTCTAGGTACGAATTTGCACGAGCTACTAGATTAGCAACTAGGTCCCACCCTTTTACAGTGAACCCAATAAAATGTAACCGTAGTTTCTACTCCAACAGCTTCTTTTCTCGCACTTCCCGTCTGTGGAATTTCCTTCCACATGATTGCTTCCCCGACAGCTACAATCTCCAGGAGTTTAAATGTAAGGTCAATAGTCACCTCCTAACACACTAACTCGCACCCATTCTCTTAAACACTCTTCCCATCTGCCCAACCCTCAGCCTCGGTGTTCTTACCCGCCTATCACCCTCCTTCTGACATTTCCTATATCTAACCACTCTTTCTCTTCACCTTCCCCTATCTAACCCCCTGCGTAATAGTGGCAGTGGAATGCCTTGCTTGGGGTGAAATGATTAAAAAAAAAAGATCGTGTAATAAATTGCAATTGTTTGACGAAAAGTTCAAATACCGTGGATGGTCGCGATAGTAATCAGAGATTAAAACAGTGTAGACGTAAATGTTCGGAGGGCCGTCGATGCCGGTGTTAGTAACCAAAAATTGAAATTGTAGAAGAAAATCTTCGAAAGTCGTCCATGGTCGTGATAGTTATCAAAAATTGAAATTCAATAAACGCAAATGTTCGTAAATATTAATGCCCGTGCTAGTGATTTAAATTGAAATTGTTTGACGAAAAAAAGATTCAATAAGTTTTCTCGAATATACAGGCCAGGTGACAAAAATAAATAAATATACCACTTAATAAATAAATGGAACGTTTACTCAAATATGAGTATCCACTAAAATAGCGTTTTAACTGTTAAAAATATATCGGTTTGATAAATATAATTCCATTAACTTAGAAAATTAATTTATTTTCTCGAGTTCACATCCAATAGACGCAATACAGTTGAAAATAAAAACGATATATATATATATATATATATATATATATATATATATATATAGAGAGAGAGAGAGAGAGAGAGAGAGAGAGAGATGGAGAG
This sequence comes from Ascarosepion bandense, assembly GCA_037127315.1. Taxonomy (NCBI): domain Eukaryota; kingdom Metazoa; phylum Mollusca; class Cephalopoda; order Sepiida; family Sepiidae; genus Ascarosepion; species Ascarosepion bandense. The sequence goes on from JBBBDQ010001711.1 coordinate 21,719, forward strand.
GCAGATGCAATAATGAGAGAGAAAATACAAATAAACACAGAATCATGCAATATTACGTGCGGAACCAATATACATACACATATGTGGACACTGAAGTCAACACTCAGAGGCAACAGTCTGTTTCATGCTAAACGCTATCGGTATGACGTCGGTTGCGTTTAGCATGAAACACTGTCGCCTCTGGGTGTTGACTGTTGTCCACTTTTATGCTTACATACGCTCTGTCCTTTACCCCATAAATATAGCATACCATAAGAACTATATTTTATCACATATATATATATATTATAAATTATGTTTTAGAACATGTACATAATTTCTTCTATATATGTCCTCTACAATCATATGTTTGTTTCAACGTTGGGTGTCCAACGTTTCGTCAGGAGTAATAAGCAAGAGCTGGAATCATCCGTTGTTTATATTTGGTTCGTTGTTGTTGTGGGGTGGGTTGGGGTTATTGTTAATGAAGGGAATGTGTCTTCCGTTTTGACCGTTAGACTTTTGAAGAACTTGGTGTGTAAGTGCTAAATTGTTGATTAATGGCATTATCTGTTGGAATGTACGTTTTTATCGGTCGGGTATATCTTTTGGTTAGAATTTCGAAGAACGTGGTGTGTGGAGGGGTTTGATTACTTGGTCAGTTTTGTGTGTTTGTGTGAGTTTTTTTTTTGTGATTGGGGAACTTATCTTGTTTGTTAACCTTAAGAATGTTTAGGACGGCGTCGTGGTTGGCTAGTGCTTGATTAATTGGTGTCTGTTGTTACCAGGCCGATTTTATGTATTCTCTTTCATTTTGTGGCAAGGCTTTACCCTCGGGGTTCCTTAGATAGATGTGATAGGGGTGGGGTGTGTTTTCTTTTTAATTTTGATTTTTTCGGTACGGAATATTTTTTTTATTTTATTTTTGTTTTTTATATTTTTATTTTAGCGGGATGGGGTTTTTTTTTTATCAAGTTTGGAGTATTATTGTATTTAGGCGAAGTTATTGCCAAAAAATCTAAACTTGTATTTTTTAGGAAGTAAATGCAAATTTGTATTTTATCAGTTTTTTATATAAAGTTGTATATTTAATCTTAATTTTGAATTTAGAGGATCGGTTTTTTCTTTCAATATTTTTATTATTTTTCATAACTTATCGTTTGGAATCCTGTTTATTTCTTTTAATTTTTTATATAGAAAAAATTATGTCAGTCAGTTAAGTGCCATGCGTGATACACGCTTGGGCGATCATGTCTCGAAAGAGACATGCCTGACTGGGCAGAAGATTATCCCGCAGTAGGTTGCCATTGCTTTCTGCGGTAGACTGGTTGCCGACTAAGGCTATAGAACCCAATCTGTCCTGTTATTTAACCCATAACTGGAAGGAAGAGACGGATTAATACCTTTCCCAAGGGTATTTGCGCGTAAGTGAATACAATGGATTCAACTGGAATTCGAACTCGGCTCCCCGGTTTCTCGTTCCGAGCCGATATCCACTACATGTTCTGAAACATAATTTATAATAAATATTCACAGCTCTATACATCATATATTGAGTACTGTTTTAAATTAATGTTTTAGACGGTGAAAAAAATTTCTTTCTTCGTTCTGTACTCACTCGGATATATATATATATATGTTTGTATGTATGTATGAGTGCGTGTGTGTTTACAGATTAATATACATAATAAAAATCCCCCATAAAAACCACAATGTTTTTATTCTTCCGAAAGTACTTTACTATTTCCTGGTTTCAGCTTACAAAAATGCGATTGTTTCTAATTTTCTTTACTGTCTGACTCTTGACGTCATCGAGTGTGATAGCAGCAACAATATTTTCTTTGTCATTACGGAATCATCTATTCTTTATTTATACAGATTTTCTACATCCGTATCAATCTGTTGCTCAACAAAGAGAATATTTTTTTACTTTCTTCGCCTTTAAAACGTTTATTATTTGTTAGATTATTTAAAATTTGGTACAAGCACATATGCCCAGATAAAACTCTTTGCAAGAATACCATCGCATATGCTCAAAGTTCTAGTATTTGATTATTTGCGTAACATGAAGAATAACTTCTTCGAAACGGCTAGATTATATTAACTTGTTCGCAAAATAATTATTTTGAAGAAATGATATAAAAACAAATGTAAGTTAATTATTTATCATAAATGAAATATTTTATATTTTCAACGACTGCAGCTCAACGGAAAAGCAGATTTTCCGTTTCACGTTTACAGAGAACCTGGATTTCTTACTAAAGAAAAAAAAATTAAAAAGTGTTTTCTACTTCTGATTTGTTTCTGAATGTTCTGTCACTTATTTTCTCATTTTTTTTTCTTTTTAATCATATCACCCCGAGCAAGGTGGTAACGCCACTAAGGTACCGGGGGCTACGTAAGAGTGAAAAGATTAGAAGAGAGAAAGCCGGAAACCACACCCTAAACAGGGAACAAGGGATGAGCCTCTACACCTGTTCAATAGACGTGGGTGGAGTGTGAACCGGGCGATAGTTTAGTCTATCTACTCTAATAGAAAAAAAAAAGAAGAAAAGTGAAAAGATTGGAAAAGAGAAAACCGGAAACCACATCCTAAACAGGGAACAAGGGATGAGCCTCTACACCTGTTCAATAGACGTGGGTGGAGTCTGAACCGGGCGATAGTTTAGACTATCTACTCTAATTGAAGAAGAAGAAAGGAAAAAAACAAAAAACAAAAGGTAACGGTGGTGAGTTAACTAAGTTTTAACTTAAAGTCCTGTCAAAGAAATTTCTTTGAAAAAAGATAAAGAAGACTCGTTCAAATAACCATGAAACTATTTTAAAATTAACCACAAAAAATAAAACAAAATAAAGATTGAAACAAATGAAAATGAGTAACTCACGCAATCTGATGGATGTAGAGAATGTGGATTTTATTTTTTCTTGGGTTTGTTTTAGAGAAAGAGGGGGGGTCCTTGCATAATCATGCTGAAGAATAATAGTTACTGTTTAATAAAATAGGGCGATTTTATCGTTATGCTTTGATGTAGAAGAAAATATTCAGAAGTCATCGATTGTCGTTTTAGTGGTCAAAGATTGAAGTTGGAGAGATAGAAATATTTGTAAACTGTCAATGGTCATGCCAGTGAACAAACATTAAAATTGTGTAGATGAAAACATTCGGAAGTTGCCCATGGTCGTACTCGAAAGTCGTGCTTGAAAGATTGAAAATAGGTAGACAAAAATGTTCAAGTTGCTGGCAATAAACCTCTGCAGTGATTTTTCCTCAATGTGTGGATGGCGTCCTGGTTTTGGTGTTGACACTGGTTTCTTATTTTACGATAATCACTGCCTTCTTGATTTTCTGTTGACATGAAGAATCTAATTTTAATCACCTTTAACAATCCTATGTAAAAAGTTAAAAGTTGGCATTTCTGTTTAAATAACTACTGCAGAACGTTTTGTACATTCGCTTGTAAAACACACAAATAAGACAAGCTTTATTCTAGATTCTATTCTAAGACCTCTCCTTAACTGAATCACTATGGAAAAAAGCAAACATAATAGCAAAACTAAACCAGCTCATTTGAAAACGCCCAAACCTGTCTGCATTTCTTTCACTAACATACGCGGCATCCGCACCAACTTCCTCAGCGTAGATTCATTCCTCCATAATAACTCACCTGATATATTAGCCCTATGTGAAACTAATCTTAACCCTTCTATCCCCTCATCTGAGTTCTACGTTTCTGGCTACCTTCCCCTCTTCAGGAAGGGCTCCAATGTTCATATGCATGGGCTTGGTGTCTATGTCAGCGAACACCTTCCCTTAGCTAGGGTGTCATCTTTTGAATCCCCAGATCATTCTTTCATGTGCTTCCGCCTCTCACTTCTCAGCTCGATTAGCTATCTCTTCTTTCTCTACCGCTCTCCTTCCTCACCTGACTGTTCGTTACTTGACATCATTTCTGACAATATCGATAAAGTCATTTCTTCCCATCCCTCTGCCCATGTATTCGTATTTGGTGACTTTAACGCCCACCACACCAAGTGGCTGAAGAACGCTGTCACCGACCCTGCTGGTGTCCACACCATGAACTTTTCAATCACCCAATCCCTTACGCAAGTAGTGGACTTCCCCACGCGATTCTCCGACAACCCAAACGGAAGGCACTCACTTCTAGATCTCTGCTTCACTTCCATCCCAGACTCTTGCACTACCAGACAACTCTGCCCACTCGGAAACTCTGACCACACTGTAGTGTCCGTCAATATTTCACTCCACTCCCGCCCGACCCATGATACCCAGACAAGTAGAATATCCTACTGCTATTAAAGAGCAGACTGGGATTCGTTCCGAGACTTCCTCTGTGACATCCCTTGGAACAACGTTTTTAGTCTCCCCATCGAAGAATGTGCATCCGAGGTCTCCTCCTGGGTTAAGGCTGGCATCGATGCCTTCATCCCTGCTAGGAAATTCCAGCTTAAATCTCATTCGTCTCCATGGTTCTCACCCGCTTGCTCGGCTGCCATTGCCCACCGGAATCATTTCTTCCGACTCTATCGTAACTACGTGTCGGACCAAAACAGGCGCCTTTTCACTTCAGCTCGTAATAAGTGTAAAAGGATACTTAACGAAGCTAAGATGTTGTTTGCTGCCAGAATGAAGCAACGCATATCATGCTCTAAATTCGGCGCTAAAGACTACTGGCGACTCTGTAAAAGAGTACTTAACAAGAGCAAGTCCACAATACCCCCACTAATCAACAAATTTGAGGTCCTCACCTCCCCAGCAGATAAGGCTGAATGCTTTGCCCGCAGATTCTCGAACAATTCGAGTCTGGACTCATCTGGAGTTTTTACACCCGACTTCTCACCTAGAACCGAGGCACAACTGAATGATGTCCACATTACACCTTCGCTTGTCTCTAAGATAATCTTAAAATTTGACTCTCACAAAGCGAGCGGTGGTGACGGAATCCCAACCATAGTCTTAAAGAAATGTACCTCTGAACTCTCCTCTGTCCTTTCTAAGCTCTACAACCTCTGCCTATCTGCTTCCTGCTTTCCTGCCTGTTGGAAATCTTCCTCTGTAGTTCCTATATTTAAAAACACTGGAGAACCCGCTGACCCTGCAAATTACCGCCCTATCAGCCTTCTTCCGATCTTTGGCAAAGTGTTCGAAGCCATTATCAACACCGAGGTGGTTCAGCATCTCACAGCACACAGGCTCCTCTCGGACAAGCAATATGGTTTCCGCTTCACCAGGTCTACTGCTGATATGCTAACGACCATCACCGAGTACATATACCAGGCACTCGACAGGAATGGCGAAGCCCGAACCGTTGCATTGGATATATCTAAGACAGAGTTTGGCATGCTGGCCTTCTATGTAAACTGCGGAGCTATGGTATAACTGGACATTTGTTTGAACTAATCCAGTCATTCCTCTCTAACCGCACAATGAAGGTGGTATTAAACGGACATGCCTCCCAGAACTACCATACAAACGCAGGTGTCCCCCAAGGTTCCATCTTAGGTCCTACACTCTTCCTGATATACATTAATGATCTCCCTGATTCCATAAGAGCCCAAGTAGGTTTGTACGCCGATGACACCACAATTTACTCTCGCCTCCTACAAAAATCTGGTGTAGGCGTCAAAGCTAACCTCGCAGCCGAGATTGAAAAAGACCTTCAATCCATATTGGACTGGCTAGTAAATTTTAATGCTTCTAAAACGAAGCTACTCTCAATTAACCATCATTGACAATCTCACGTACCTCCCATTAGCATGGAACAGGCTTGCCTCCCAGAGAGTAAAACACTACTCCTCCTTGGTCTCAAACTTTCAGCGGACCTCAAATGGAATGACTATATCGAATCCATTGCTCAATCCGCTGCTATGAAAGTCGGTTCTCTGTGTAGGGCCCGGAAGTTTTTTCCGTCTAAATCTATCCTGCACATTTACAAATCTACCATCCGCCCGTGCATTGAATACTGCTGCCATATCTGGTCGGGTGCCCCTGCTATTCTCTTCGGGCTTCTCGATAAGGTTCAGAGGATGGTCTGTAATGTGATAGATTCCGACTTGGCAGACCGCCTGCAGTCTCTCTCCCACCGGCGCGACGTGGCTTCCCTGTGTCTCTTCTATAAATACTTTCACGGCTTCTGCTCCGATGAACTTAGATCACTGGTGCCCCCTAAATACGAATTTGCACGAGATACTAGATTAGCAACTAGATCCCACCCTTTTACAGTGAAACCGATAAAATGCAACCGCAACTTCTACTCCAACAGTTTCTTTCCTCGCACTTCCCGACTGTGGAATTCCCTTCCACATGATTGCTTCCCCGACGGATACAATCTCCAGGAGTTTAAATGTAAGGTCAATAGACACCTCCTAACACACTAACCTGCTCCCATTCCTCCTGACATTCCCTATGTCTAACCACTCCTTCTCTTTACCTTCCCCTATGTAGCCCCATGCGCAATAATGGCAGTGGAATGTCTTGCTTGGGGTGAGATGATTAAAAAAAAAAGCCATGATTTCGGCTTTATAAACCCCACCCTGTTTAAAATAGAACACAATTTTTTACGTAGAAATACGTAAAAGGAATCCTGATAAATTGATAAACATATTTCTATCAATAAAAACACGGGAAACACATTTTTTCATTTTTTCAAATTTCACCCCAAACAAGGCAGCAATACCACTCATACGCAGGAGATTACCTGGAGTGAAAGTGAAAAAGAAGACCGAGAATAGGGAGGATTGGAGAAAGAATAAAAGATGAATGGAGTGCAAGAAGATAGAAGATTGGCAATTGACGTTGCATTTGAATGAGTCTTTGTCTATATTTCTGAGTGAGGTATTGTAATTATTAACACTATTTGCATTGTTCGGACTATTGTCCTCATCTTTGTTGTCATATTCATGACGTTTCGGCAGTTGTACGCTCCAACCGTTTTCAGGTGATTGGAATTTCGAACTGAACCCTTTATTTTATTCACCTAGGTAGATTGTTCTAGTTCCACGCGTCATGCCCATCCAAATGCCTCAGTATCAGTTATCTTCCTTTAGCAGAACTCTCTAAATTTTTGCTCACCTCTGCTGTAGCCAGTTATTGATGTATATTTGGTAAATTATTATGGTATAGAAAGAAATTTATATCAAAATAATCTTAAGTAAATAAATTTAGTCTATAGTTATAACTATTTTTAATTTATTGAATTTGAAAAACATTTATATAATCGTAATAGTCAAGATTGTAGAAAACATAGGATTATTTGCTTGTTCTGAATTTTAAGATATATATATATATATATATATATATGTATATTTTCTGATTTGTTTATATATGTGTGTGTGCATGCATGTGTGTATGTTATATATTAATAACAAAAACAAACAGACAAGCCTATATTTTCTGAATCTTTTTAAAATTAGCTTCCGAATAGAAAAAAAATATCTACACAAGAGTTATTTTTCCAATGGAAGACACTTGGAAAACATTTAGATTACTGAGTGTTGCGTGTATTAAAAGAGATAAGAAACTTAAGCCTTTTCGTCCACTGAAGGGAGTGTTGGCATGTATTTTGTTTTTGTTTTTTGCAAGTAAAAACATTCTGCAAATTTAAGAAGTTGATGGCAGATTTTCTGAACAACAGACTCTTTAACACTTGAATGTACAGGTAATGAAATTGTTATTGGCACAGAATGTGAAACCAGCGAGCCGAGTTCAAAATTTGACCAAATCTAATGAGTGCTCTTCGCACTAATGTCCTTGGTGAAGGCAGAAATTCATCTCTTCTTTCTACGCCTCGGCTATGAGCTAAATTTAAGCGTAGATTAGGCTCTCCTGTCTTGGATAATATCAGTGTAGAAACATAAAACTGAAATGTGAAGAAAGCAACGGGCAATAAGTCTTTATCTATCTTTCCCAAGATGTCAAGGCAATTCAACGAAATAAAGAGAAATCTGTGAAGGAGCATGATCGTCTACGTCCTGAATAGACATGATATTTAAAAGGAGAACTTAACACCATTATATACATTTCAATATGTATATATATTTCTGAATGATTCATGCTTATATATTTCATATGTAGATCTATTTACCTTTTTGAAAAGAGCATAAGTCTATATATCAAACTAATGATGAATTGTTTATATTTAAATACAACTGCGATAAAAACAAAAACAGAATCGTAAAACGATTACAATTTTTAGAAGTCCTACATATTAAATGAGAGCAAATCACTATTAATTCCTGTTTTTATAATCCCAAAATCCTGTCTTTAATAACTGAATTTTGGAGGTTTATTAATGTTTAATATTTACTTTTATATTTTCTAAAAAATTTAAAAATCATAATGATTTCAAAGGCGAGATTGTTGGGTTTTACAAAATCATATAATATTTTTATGAAGGCAAATTGAGCCGTCATTACACCAGGGTTCCCCAAATTTGATGCTTAATGCAGTGGAAAGGAAAATATTCTCATCTCTGTTAACACTTGTATACAATGGGGATATAGAAAATAGAATAGAAAGGACAATAAAAAAAATGTTTGAAAAAAATGTCGGTAAAATTTTTGTTTATGAAGTGGCCATATGTTATGACGAAGGAATCAACTTCATCAGATTGATCACTCAAGATTAATTAAAAAAAATGTATCCTGTTACTATTGCCTAAAATTGTCCTTTGACAATGTTCGACACGATTTACGGTTTCAGGATGACAAAAAAAGATATGACGTAAAGGTGTGAAGAAGCGAAGAGTAACCAAGATTACAATATTTAAAAATCCGATCGGTAGGGATGGAGAAAAATGTAACAGAAATGAAACAAAATAATTTATTGAAGTAAATCCACACATTAACAACAACAACAACAACAACAACAACAAAACATGATAGCAGAAAAATAGAAACACGAAGAATGAAGGAAAAATGAAAAATGACAATATGAGAAGAATGAAGTAGAGAATGGAAATGAAAAAAATCTCCCTCCTGCCAAAAAAAAAAAAAATGTGAGAAAAAGGTACAATTAAAACGATAAAAGCAATAAAATAAGTCCTTTTTTTCTTTTTATTATGAGTGGATGTTGAAAAGTTCTCGGATCGACTTAGTGTAATCCACCGTGATCATCGACACATCTATCAGTACACTTAGGACATCTCAACTCACACGCCACTCTCCCTATCTCGTCTCCTTTTTTTACCTCTTGCGACAAATCGCTAGCTCTGATAGCTTTGTTGAGTAATGCCGATCTTATAGCCATTCGGCTTTCTTTTCCCTCCTCGATTGGGGCCGGTGTGTCGTCTCGATAGGGTTGATTTGGGTTTGTGAAAAATCTTATATTATTTGGGATTGGCGGCGAAGTATAACGTGAACCCCCTTATATACGTTGTGTGCCATAGACAAGATTCTTGTCAAAGATTACTTAATTCCCATTCATGGATATCACCTTGTGACAAAAGTTCACCACAACTTTCGTCATTTTCGGCCGAATTTAGTCTGGAAAAGAACTCCTGTTGATGACTCTAACAGGTTTATTATATATAAAGAAAATTAGCAACTGCTAATCAAAATATTCTACTGCAGAAATGATGATTTTGAAATTTTTGTTGAAACCGTCAAGGTAATGTCCAGTCAATCGATTCTCATTCAATTGTGTGTGTTTTCGGACCGGTCCGGAAATTGCGCGTGTGCGCTTAGAGATAACTAGCTTACAAGCAATTCCGTACCGTCCGTAAATGCAGGTGTGCTCCTCGAATCTGACGTCTGCTCCATACTCGGGAAAAATGACCACTAAGTGAAACGTACGCTGGCTATATATAGATAAATATTTTCAGGTAACAATGATTGGTGAAATCCTTTGTCTGTTTGACAGAAAATGACAATTCACAATGACCAATTTCATTATCTTCATATTCCTGTAAACTGACAATCTATTTTTCTTACTTGCGTCAGAAATAAAAAAAATAATGACAGCTATAAAAATTTACAATCAATTTCGCAGAAAAAAAGCTTACTCTAATCCCAGGCAATCTTTCTAATTGGCTACATGGTAATTCCGTTATATATTAAAAGTCTCCCGAATTATTATTCTGTAAATATATTTTCCTGGGTGGTTAACATAATACGTTCTACATAAACCAGATGTTCCCTGGTTCTTTGGCAAAAATAAATTAGATCATTATTTTTTGTGGCCACAAATATTCTCTACCGATAACGTATTGTAAACAACGCCTGTTTTCTAGATTTCTTAGAACTTAATCAATTCAGACAATACATTAAGCTTCTTTATTTTATCGGCGGGACGTGGATACGGTTGAAAATCTTGGTTTTTGCTCAGTTTTACCGAACACAGTCTGGTTAAATCTGGGTTTGATTCTCCTTGGGACTGTTCTAAGTTTCATTTTTAAAGCATAAATTTTGATGCATTCTTTTTTAATTTATTCTCAATCAACTCTCCTGAGAATTTTAATAGTTATCATCCAATTAGAAGTCTCTCCAAATCACCATAATAGTAATCTCATGCATTTAAAAGTTTAAGCAGGGCCATTACCCTATTAAACATGAAGGGATATTAAAAGAACTCTGATGCTTAGTCGTTTGGTTAGATTTGGGAAAAAGGGCCAGATCGATAATTTTTCATCACCCTCACACCCAAGGTAACAAATGAGGCAAAGTCTTCTCTAATTGATACTTTCAAAAAGCATTCTCTGTAAACGTACGCATAATTATTTAATATACGTTTCTGTTTATGTTGATGGACTTATAGTTAATTTAAAAGGAAAGGGAGTCCTGGTGCACCTGGGGAAAATGGTTATGATATTTGCGTAAAAAGCTATGAAAATATGACGAAAATAGAACAAATTAAAAATAAAATTAAACTAAAGAGAAACAAAAAAGGGCATGTATCATGACACAATGAGTGCCAAATACAACTAGCTTAGAATATGCACAAAATAAAGTGGAATTAATGATAGCTATTGCAATATTCTGTTAAAATTGCTTAGATTAAACATTTAACAATGCAGTAGGAGGCATTCCACGAGTATATTATATTCGTTGAACATGCAATAATTTTATTCAATCATTAATTAAGAATTAATATTCACCAGAAAATAAAATTAGGAAAACCGTGAAATTTTTACGGCTATTTCTAGTTGGTTTAAAATAAGAATTTTAAAATGGAAAAGCCAATTACTGATATTATATTGATTATGGTGTTCAAATTCTACTGAGCGTTTTTTTTTTTTTTGTAGTTATTTCTGAAATGTATGTTAAATAGTTTATTAATATCCACGTTTATAAGACGTTATGCGTATTCCAATATACACTCCCGATCAAAAATTTAAGACCACTTAAAAATCTTAAAAAAAAATTTTTTTTTACAGATAGATTTTAAACTCCTCCCACTTAAGGTTACCAAGACTACAATCTAAAAGGTTATGGAAACAAAAAGCTATATCCCAAACATTTTATTTAGAAATTTACATTTTTATAAAATGAGGCGATTTACACATGATCAAAATTATAAGACCTGAGACAAAAATTCTACGAAATTGTACAAAAAGTGTATGAAAACATTCAACAACCAAATTTAATAATGAGTTCTACCTCCACTGCTTTTGATAACTTCAAAAATTCTGTCGGGCATGCTAGAAATAAGTGTTTCCATTAAGGTGCGGGGGATGTTGCTCCAGCTTCTGAAGATGGCTTCACGAAGTTCATTTTTTGTTGAATATTGTTTGCCATTTCGATAAACATCTCTTGTCATCCACCCTCAAACATTTTCAATTGGGTTCAAGTCTGGTGAGCATGCAGGATGTCTCAAGAGATGGACACCATTTTCTAGAAAGGTCAAGGTCCGTCTTGCAGTGTGGATTGCAGTATTATCCTGTTGGAATAACCATCCATCCCCACACAAACGATGGCCCTCCATCATCAAAGATGCTTTTTGTAGCATGCTAACATAACCAGCCACTGTCTGACGACCCTGCACCACCTGGAGCTCCATCGTCCCTCTGTAAGAAAAGGCACCCCATACCATTAGGGACCCTCCACCACTAAGACGTGTGGAGAAAATTTCAGGAGGCATGTTTTTGTTATGCCAATATCGTTGGAAGCCATCAGGACCATCTAGATTGAATTTTTTCTCATCAGAAAACAGGACTTTCTTCCACTTCTCAATGTTCCAGGTTTGGTATTTACGACCAAACATTAAGTGTGCACCTTGTGACGTGGAAGCAGCCGAGGAATTTGTTTACGCTTTTTATTTACCATGCCTTTTTGTCGTAAGTGTCGTCTGATGGTTTACGGGACTGCAATCAGCTTCTGTGACTGCTTTAATTTGACTAGAAGAAAGTCCCGCCTCTTTCATAACAACCCGTCTTATTCTCCTACTCAATGCAGGAGAAATTTTTTGGGGCCTACCAGAGGATTTTGCTTTTCCATAATTCTCACTGTTCTTTAGAAATTGCAAATCACAGTTTTACTGCGATTTACCTTAGCTGCGATCGCCCGCTGTGACAAACCTTGCTTATGGAATTCTAGAATTCGAGAATGCTCAACTTCGGTAAGTTTGCTTGCTTTAGGCATGGTAACACCTTTATGCAGTAATTGCTAATCTCTAACTGAACTAAAACATTGGAATTACCATAGATCTAACAATTTATACCCCTGGTCTTATAATTTTGATCATGTGTAAATCGCCTCATTTTATAAAAATGTAAATTTCTAAATAAAATGTTTGGAATGTAGCTTTTTGTTTCCATAATCTTTTAGATTGTAGTCTTGGTAACCTTAAGTGGGAGAAGTTTAAAATCTACCCGTAAAAAAAAAATTATTTTTAAAGATTTTTAAGTGGTCTTAAATTTTTGATCGGGAGTGTACAACAGAGTGCTGTGAAATTCTTAGTCCGATTAATTCTCTCTACAATTATGATGTGTGGTCTTTTGTTCAAATTTTGGGAAGAGAATCGTACCACCACTTTTCAGCGTCTACTCGCGCGCGCACACACACATTCTCTCACACACACACACATACACACTAGCTTATAAACATAATTAGTGGTTTTCAACTATCAAGCTTTCACGCCTTAGCGGATAGAGTCTTGTTATTTTTTGTGAAATATAAAGATTGTTCTTAAATGGAATTAAATTATATTGAAGCTGTGTTGCTTGATTTTATGCTTGGTTCATCGAAAATTTGTAGTCGTTTTTTTTTATTACAGTTTATATGTAATTTTGTATTATTGATAAGTATTGTCGGATTTCTTGTACTGTTTCTTGTACGGTTGTTGATATGCAGTTAAGGGATACTTATTGTGAAGTTATGTATATTATGCCCCACGGAGGTAGTGTAATTGCCAAATTCATAAACTTCAACAAGCAAGTCTCAATACAAACTTTCTTAGGTGCACCAATAAAATCTGTCGAATCTTTTACATATCTAAGAAGCGAAATATCATTCAGTTAAATGCCATACGTGATAGACACTTGGGCCATCATATCTCAAATACTTTGAGTATCTTACCTAGTTTGTGTACGTGGATATAAAAAAAAACGTACTGCATGGGCTACTAAAGATAAAGATAACTCTGGAGAGTTATTAATACTTCAGTATTTGTGTATATATCTGAGATGAGGTAGTATTTACACAATTTATATTATTCGTACTATGGCTCAGTGGATATAGACAGCCGAAACGTCGTACAAATTGCAACAATAGTCCGAATAATGTAAATAGTATCATTAATACTTCTATAAAATGAGTTTTAATGAAAGAAAATAATTCTTACTATTGAAGGGGATAATTTACAATGAGACAAAAATCGTCAAAAATTTAATCTACTTTTACGCATTATTATTGGAATCTAATAAGCTTATGAATTATAAATGAACAGTCAGTCAGTTAAGTGCCATACGTGATACACACTTGAGCAATCATGTCTCTAAAAAGACATGACTGACTGTGTAGAAACTTTTTCCCGCAGTAGGCTGACATTACTTTCTGCTGTATACTGGTTGCCAACCGAGGCTACAGAACCCAATCTTCCCAGCTATTTAACCTATAGCTAGAGGGAGAAGAGACGACTTAATATCTTATTAATACCAAGGGTATTTGAGCATAAGTACATGCAATGAATTCAACTGGAATTCGAACTTGGCTCATCCGATTTCTCGTTCCGAGCCAATATCCACTGCACACAACGCATATATTCTACTGAAAAAGATGTAAACATTCAAATAGGCAAAGCCTGGGTTGCCTTGAATAAAATGGATGTAATCTGGAAATCTGATCTACCAGACAAACTCAAACGGAGATTCATTCGGGCAACTGTAGAGGCGGTTTTAACTACCTGAACATTAACTAAAATCCTTGAGTCTAAGCTTGATGGAACTTACACTAAGATGCTAAGAGCTATACTTAACCTCTCTTGGATACAAATCCAATTAAATCACAGCTCTATGAACCTGTTCTTGATATTTCTATAATCTTACGTGAACGCAAAATGAGCTTTACAGAACACTGTTGGTGGGCAAAACAAGAACTTGCCAGTCATCTATTACTCTGGACACCTAGCCATGGCGAAAGACGGGTTGGTCACCCAGCAATCACTAACATTTCTTCAACTATATAGAGACACAGGATGTCTCACTAATGACCTCCTGACCTTGATACAGGACCGTGACGGATGACGGGATAAACTCATGAATGTCCGAACCAGTTCGATTTAGTAATTTTAAAATCGTGAAGCTGCGACACTCGAAAAAAACCAAATAAATACAATGCATACTTATCGATACAGTCTTATTAACCCACAAAATACACTGTCATAATGGCTTTGGATGTGCGTTGTGGTACAGTGGATATCGGCTCGGAACGAGAAACCGGGGAGCCGAGTTCGAATTCCAGTTGAATCCATTGTATTCACTTACGCACAAATACCCTTGGGAAAGGTATTAATCCGTCTCTTTTTTCTAGTTATGGGTTAAATAGCAGGACAGATTGGGTTTTATAGCCTTGGTCGGCAACCAATCTACCGCAGAAAGCAATGGCAACCTACTGCGGGATAATCTTCTGCCCAGTCACTCATGTCTCTTTCGAGACATGATCGCCCAAGCGTGTATCACGCATGGCACTTAACTGACTGAATGGCTTAGAAAATCCGAAAACCCTCAGAAAGCATTGGAATATTTATGTCCAAATTCAGCTGAAAGCCAGTAAAATAGTCCGAACCGAAAAATAAGTAATTCGAAATAAAATTAAACGAAGAACTTGCCTTGTTTTCAACCAAAGTTGTATAAAAGAAGAGTTTCTGTACAAAAACACACAATACGTATGTTTGTTTAACACTCTGCTATACCTTCACAAGTGTTCACTATATTGACGTGGACGAATTTTCAATCTCTATGTAGTGAACCTTTCTGGTGACATAATAGAAATATAAACATCAGAATCAAGTGGGGACAAAAAAATTACCTGGGTAGTGTTGTAACAAACGACAGAAAATGTGAGAGAAATATTAAGGTGTATTAGAATAGTGAAAAAGCCTCCCAGAAACTAAATAAAGTATTAAGAAACTGGAAATTTTCGTTAGTGCTGAACTTGTATGTTATTGTTGTAACGTAGCTCGAACACGTGACATACGGTTCACAATATATACAAGACTAATATCGAGTAGCGAGAGTGGAGTCGGCAGCTGACGGTTAGCACGGTCGTTGTCTACTCAGCTCACTAGTAGTTTCCACCCTGCACGAACGTGTTCTACTATATCTACCTAGAATAAACGGATTACTTATTTATATCTGTGTATTGTCATTCCTCCACGATACAACAGTTATACATACTCTCCTATATGGCAGTGAATGCTAATCAATCTCTTCACAAATGAAGAAAAGACTTAAATAAAAAAAATGTGGTTCTACAGAAGGATGCTGAGAATACCATGAACCAAACATATGAGCAATATTTTATGGAGTGGGACACAGATAATTAAAATTAGAAAGAGACATTTGAAATTTCTAGGACACGTTATGAGGAAGAATTTAGCACTCACATGATATATTGAAGGAAGGAACGGCAAATACAAACACCGATTAACTTACTTGATGAGTTTGTGTGAATGGGTGATAAATAGTCTGAATTTGCAAGAGACAAGAAGTTGTAAAGAGCCATGATCGTTCACGTCCTGAATAGATATAGTCCATAAAAAGAGGTATGTTTTTGAACGAAAGAGAAAGGAAGAGAGAGGGGGGAGGGAAGAGGAAGAGAGAGGTGAAAAGGAGAGAGGGAGAGAGAGATGAGAGGGTTGATGAAAGAAATAAAATGTATGGATATCACATGTGAGCAAAGACAGTCTTTTAAACAATTAGATTTATTGATGAAGGGTACCGCTGCAACTACGCCTCAGTTTTATTGGACGCATATATTAGACATGAAAACAGAAAATAAATGCTTTTCCCATATATTCTCCTCGACATATACATATTTATGTACACACTAATACTTACGCACACATGTTTATTGGTGTGTTTTGCGTTTGTGTATTTATATCTGGGTAGGGAATCGTGAAGAATTACGTAAACACGTGCCATAGACATTTGATAGTGGATTTAGAAATGTGATGATGAATCAAACTATTTGGTCATACGTTTTCGTCTAACAGACACAGAATCATTTAAATTTATGTGAAGAATAATGAATAAAGAATAATACTAATAGTATGTAGGAATGAACCAAAATGACCTCAGGTCAGATACTACTACCATGCAGAGAATACATTGTTTCTTTTACCCTCTCTGTCTCTAAATATTACAAACTAAGATACCCAAATCTATTCCCTTTTCTTTCTCTGCTACTATTTCTCTTTCCCCTACTCTCTCTATCTCCCTGACCCATGCTTGACCTAAAGGATTGGCCAGTCCCTCTCTAGCTTCTAAGCAGGCAACATGTGTTCTCTTGCTAGCAGACACTTAACACGAAAGTATGTAAAAATAAGAAAAGAAAATATTCCTCTCAACGATAATATTTGTATCCACTTCTTTGTCAATTATGCCCACAAGGATACCAAAATATTACAAGTAGGTTCCTCCACTAAATCGCTAAAGAACAGCATAGTATGAATAAAAAAAGGTCCCAAACTTAATAAAAACGAACTTTTTCAATCAAAATGTTTTATTATTAAGAGAAAAGATCAAAGTATTTTTTTATTTATTAAGTGGAAAGATCAAAGTAATTTTTAATTATTTAAAAAAGAAAATTAATCCCTTTTAGTTTTAACATGTCCAAAATTTTGTCAGAAAATCTTGTTTTGATTTGAGTTAGCGGGTAACCAAAACGTTATGACTGTTTACAATGGAAAACGTAATGATGACATCACCCACATTTTCCCGGTAACAAACACATTAATTTGGAAATTCTTACAAAAATCAAATAATTGTCGGATTTTAATGAAACTCTCAGTACCCATTCACAAATAAATGAAGTTATTTTTGAAATTATTATTTTTAAAAAATCTTGGTAAAAATATATTTTTTTTACCTCTGTTACCCCTCTCCACATAAATCCATGAAATTTCAATAAATTTTTACACTGTTGCGGTCTATGGTTTTATTAGTTAAACGCAGGATTCATTGAGGAATATAAATCATCTATATTTTTTTTTTATTTTGCCTCTGTATCCGAAAATCTGCTCCGAAGAGTAAAATAAAAAAGGCAATAAAACTCTGATATTATTTAATTTGATAAGCTTTTAATTGCTTGAATAAATAAATAAAAATTTAAGGACAAGAAAAAAAATTCAATTACTAATGAAATTTTTAAAAGAATTGTTTTCATTTTTTTTTTTATTACAATAATTTACAAAGTTTCAAAAATATTTTTAAAATCTTCAAAGAACTGTTGCGGTTAGAGTTTTTAGTTAAGAATTGATGATTATATTGCCTATCGAAAGTTGAAAATTTTAATAAAAATCGTTTTCCCTCCATATTTTTTTAAATAATATTTTTTTTGTGTGTGTGTATTTGAAGTTTTTTTTTTATTTTTGTATGGTAATTTTTATGTGCAAATTAAAAGGTCAGAGTTTCCTCCCTTACCCGAAAAAAATTTGTAAAATTTTGTCGCTTGTGAACGCCATACGCTTTTTTTTTTATCTTATCTCTAATCAGCCACCTCTCAACACGTTTGATATTCGGACAGGTCAAAAAGTTCAAATCTGTGATTAAGAAATAGTCTTATTCTAAATTTTACGCTATAAATAAGTAGTACTTGTGTAAGTCAGATTAATTTAACATAAAATTTACTAATTTTCCAAAAATAATGTGTCACAGATGTATATATTATTTTTGCAAGATTTTTAAAACCGAGAATTAACTTTTGTTTACAAATGTGTCGAACGATCAAAAATGGCGGCAAAATTCAAAAACTGAAAAAACATCTCAAACATTTATATTCCAGTCGATATAATTTTTGTTTGAAATAAACCAGATTATTTTGCTTACTGGAAATATTAAATTTAATCATTTAACTTTCAATTAAAACTAAAATAAATGTTTCAAGAAAAGTTTTTCATTTTTAAAATTCAGTTTAAAATTTAGATATCGAAAATTAGGTGAGGTACCTGATAAAAAGCTATATTTCCTGAATTAAATATCTGGAAAACTCTTTTTGCCGAATTTCTGTAGAGCAAATGGTCTCTCAGAATTTGTTGGCAATAAATAATTTCCAAAAGTGTCGCTCGGAAATAAGGACAAATATTTATTAAGACAGTTTATCGCACGATATGTTTAATCATTTCACCCCAAGCAAAGTAATGAAACTACTAAGATGCAAACGGTTACTAAGTGTGAAAGAATATGAGAAAAATATTATTGAGGCAAGAGAACAATAAAAGAACAAGAATAAAAAAATCTGAAAATAACGATTAACATTTCATTCAAATTTTTTAAGATCAATGTTGACTGGAAAGCAAAAAGCTGGAAAAGAATTTCGTAAGTGAGAAGTGCGTTAGAAGAAACTGTTAGCATAGAACTTATGGTTGCATCTAGCCATTTCAACTGCTAAATGACCTAGCTGCCAATCTAGTACTGCGCTTAAAATCATAAAGTACACTTGTTGAAAGTTCATCAGAACTTGATATCAAAATATACATCCGCATTTGTTGTTTCTTTCTTTTTTCATACCATTTTTAAAACAATTTGTGTGTTAGCTGCCTATCTAGTATTCCGCTTAATTTCGTAAAGTTTAGGAGCCAAAGATGAAAAACTCATCAGAACAATTACCATAAAAATATTTATATAAAAGGTATAGGGAAGCTACATTACGGCGGTGGAGAAGTCAATGAAGCCGATATGCCAGGTCAGGACTAATAATATTACAAATGTTTTGTACTTTATGAAGAATCTCTTAATACAATGCAGAAGAACCAGGCCAGATTATTATATATGTAATAACAGTGTTTAATAACTCAGGCTGCAGGCCTCGAATTCCTGAATAAATGTTATCCCTGAGTTGCTGAATTGTCTGTAGTTTATTGATGCATCAACACTCCTTCAGGTATTCCCAAAGAAAATAATTGATTAGTAAATAATGGTAGCCATAAAATTTCGGAATTTCGCAGAATTATCTGGTAAACAATTGTCTGGTTAAATCCAAAATAACATTCCAAGATTTTTGTTCATTGTTTAGTTGCTTTTTCTTTTTAAAGAGATACTTTTCTTATGTTATTCTAAGTTCTGAAAAAAAAAAAAAGAAAAATATGACATGCTATGACATTTTTAAATATCTATTTGAATTTGGATACACACTGTATATACCCGATCCTGTAGTTTGTAGAAGTTCGTTATCCTAACCCTATCTAGTCAACTCACAAGAAATAATGTTAGAAATCTGATAGCAGTCAACAATTATATTTTCCCTCTTCTAAAATGTTTAAATAGTAACAATGCAGGTAAGTAGTTTTCAACACAGTTTTAAGTAAGTTGCGTCGTCACAGTACGTTTTAACTATAACGAAACTTGAAGATGGACATTTCTACAGAGCACGTAATACACTTGATACTTCATAATTTTGCAAAGGCCGTTATGATGTAAAAGCAAACAGAAATATTCATAATGTAAATGAGATAGGATATTAAATGAACGAACATTCCGAAGATGTTTTAAATGGTTTAAACAAGGTGACGTCAGCTGATGAGATGCGCCACATTCAGGTTGTCCTTTTGACTTTAATGTTGATCTACCTGTGTCTGGATTCAATATAGTGTTGTTTGTTACAGATGCAGAATTCAATCTATTCAACAAGTGTTATGGATTTGTTACTTGGGCGGTGAGTGATTTTGCCGTGACGTGTATTTGCGCTGAGTGACCCAGATGCTGTCATAAAATTTTTAAAAATGGACACTGCCTTTAATGTCAAATAGGTTCAAAAAGAATACACGGTGGCTTTAGAGTTTTTGCTATGGCTAGCGAGGTCACAGGGGTTAACTCCTACAAAAGAAATTGCACCAGAAGACAGCTGTCAATGGAGCGGAGGTGACGTCAAGCTGACAGTTGGGAAGAGCTTTTTTTAGTTTAATTTGAGAGTTTGATGTCAGCAGTCAAGGAGAAAGGCTGGCATAAAGTCAGGCTTAGCCGACGGGTTTCCTCGATGCGGGAATGCTGACAACTCAGACCAAAAGACCTCCTCCACTTACGGCATGTCACCGCCTTGTTTTAAAAAAATAAAATATAATGGTTATATTTTATTTACATTTTAGGTCGACTGTATTGTTTTCGACGAAATCGTTTGATTCAGATTATTATTGTTGGTGACGAGGACGACGAAGAAGAAACAGTTTTATATTTGCGTCGAGATTTTTATGAAGAAGATATTGTGAAATTTGGTTTCTGTGAAAGTCGGATTGAAGGTGTTCCCCGACGAAATGATTTTTGAAGTTGTTTATGTGAAGAAGCTTATTGTTTTCGCTGACGGAGAAGAAGACTGTGAAAATTGTTCCACGTGGAAGACAGGTTGAGTATTAATTCCCGACAAATTAACAGATTTCATCACCGACTAAATGAAATTTGAGTTGCTGCAAAGTTTTAATCTTCGTCGTCATCCCATCTGCAGATTTAAGTATAGTCGTCGTCCCAAGCATCATTGATTCAACATCGTTGATACATCATTGATTTGCAGAATTATTTCCGTCGTCGAACCGAGTATATAACAAGAGTTTATTGTCTCCTGAGCTTGGAAAAAAAGGTTACTTATAACTTAACATAAGCCATCTCTAAAGCAAGAATTTCACCGGTACTTCTCTGCGCCATTGTTAGACAAATTAGATATTGGTTATGAAAATGGATATTTTACAAGAATATCAAGTGGTGCAGACAATGGCTTAAGGAAGGTTAACAGGCGAAAGCACAACTCAGAATGAATTTTTCAGTAAATGTTTGTGGAATTCCGTCGGTAGGGCTTACTTTAAGTTGCTACCAATTAATGGTACGATTACATTATACATCTATTGTCAGCAATTAGAATGTCTGAACACTGCTTTGGCGAGAAATAGGCCCACCCAGTTTAATCAGTTCCAAATGTGTGGTGTTTCTTCAGAATAATGCAGTAATCCATACAACGAAGATCACATCTAAAAATATTGAAAGAAAAATTACCATACCTTTCAATTCTACAGATCTTACTCTATCTGATACGAAGTCTATAGAAGGAATTTAATGGACTAGTTCTTAAAACACCTCTAAAGATGAAACTTACTCTCTCAACATTCTTTTTCTCCAAAGCAAAATAATTTTACAAAAATAGTGTTATGAAACTTGTAAATAATAGGAATGAGGTTATTGATATTGACGAAAGTTATGCTAATGGATAAAACTCTAATTAAACATGATTTTTATACAAAACGTCAGACAGTCTTTATGAGATTACTTGATATACTGAAAGAAAAAGGTGATTTCTATTTTTAAAAATTACAATATCAATAAAAAGAACAATTTCTTTCAAAATTGAAAATAAAATATTTTTCGAGAGACGATTATTATATGTTGCACAACTTCCCAAGTCGTCAATCCACGAGTTGCTAATGAAGTACTATTCTTCGTAAAGTTTAAAAAATCATTCAAAATATTACTTAAAAATGGACTCTTTTAATCAATTTATTTTCCGACATTAATTTCGTATTAGGTTAGAATTCATATTATTCATATTAAGCTATTGTTTAATATTAAAACATAAAAATAATTAATAAATATATGTTGTAATTTAAATTTCAGATATAATGTATACAATACTCGAAATCAGAAAAAGAAAATATTTATCGAATAAGAAAAATTACTTTTGTGATGAAGATATTGCGGTATTTTCATGCGGTGATTAATAAATGAATAGCTATTGGGCGTAATTTTCTAAATAAAAAAAATTGGATAAACAAAATTTGATACTATTTTGCTACATTGATTTTTATCGGAAAGTCATTAAATAAACCATACGTGAATGCTTTTGCATTTTGGAACTTAAAGTTTAGCTTTTAAAATTTTAAAATCAGGTCAAATTAACCCAAAAATCAGTTTTAATACACATTGATTGATTGTTTCTTTCCAGTTTTCTCAGGTTATTTAAAGCCGGAATATAATTTTAGATTGTAATGAATTTTTAAGTTAATAATTTTCCGATATAAGTTCTAATATAATCTAACCCATAGGTTAAATACTAGGATTAGGGTATACATAGTCCTTATCCTGTAGGTTAAATACTAAGACTTAAGAAGAAGATAAGAATTTATAACATTCCCAAGGTTATTACTGAATATCACGAACCCGATCTGGATTCGAACGCGGCTCTCTGATCTCTCATTCTGAGCCGTTATCCATTGCACCACACGCATATCTAAACTTACAGCATCTGGTAGTTCCAAGATGTCGCTCATCTGAATAATGACCAGGCGCGATGTTGCTTAACTTCGATGATCGGACGGGAACTGATGTTTCAACGTGATGTGACCGTAAGCCTTACTACGCATGGACTGCTGTACAGAAAACAAAAATCCAAAACGCATGTTGGTATACAAGTATTAATAATAGTTAATACTTTTAATTCTGTGCATTTAAACTATTAGTGGGGTACAAGAAATGAGTTCGTTAACCTCTTGGAAAAAACAGTAGTTTTAAGACAATATTTATATTAAAATTGTGATTATATTCAATTTATCTTGGTCTGTCCGGAAAATACCGATATATTACTAAAAGCTTACCGTACTTAGGAAAGGGTACCTTAGCATCCTTCAAAATACATCCATTTGTCTCACACCCACTTGAAAGTTTCCATTACAGTTTTCCTTTTTGGAGATCACTATCAACGGTAAACGGATGTACGTTGTGGTGCAGTGCATATCGGCTCGGAACGAGAAATCCTAGAGCCGAGTTTGAATTCTAGTTGAATTCGTTACAATCACTTACACCTTGGGAAATGTATTAATCCGTTTCTTCCTTCCAGCTATGAATCAAGTAACAGGAAAGATTGAGTTCTACAGCCTTCGTTAGCAACTAGTCTACTGCAAAAGTAATGGCAACCTACTGCGAGAAAATCTTCTGCCCAGTCAGTCATGTCTCCTTTGAGACATGATCACCCAAGCGTGTATCACGTATGACTGACTGACAACGGTAGACGCGAGATGTTGGAGGGAATCAAAACTGAATTGTGTGTGTGGGGGGGGGGGGGGTAATCTGACTGATTGTCAAAAACCCTACAAGGGACGTGACTAATCGATGGTCACACAGTGCACAATAGTGTTTCACTTACGATGAACGGTTCCATAGGTAAATGTTTATTACTAAATGGGCAGTAACTGCAATCTTGATTGGTTGCTAAGTGAGATCAGTGTTGTGCTACAGGTTCTCTAGATATTTAAAACTGCACACACACATACATACATCTACACGGTGCGATGGATAATTTTTTGTCTAAATTGCGCAAAAATGAAAATAACACTGATATCACATTTTAATAGATATATTTACCAAAATTACATAAATTACATATTTAGTGTTACAAGGAATTTTGTCGGTCTCTCGCTCAACCGCGCCCTACACATAATAAGCAAAGGGTCTGCAGTCTAGGGAGTTCTGTGGCCAAATATAAGGGGTGATGCAATCGCAGAAATTGTCTGACAATCACGACTGGGTTCTCCTGGTTGTGTGACATGACGCAGAGTTCTTTTGCCAGACATAGGCTTTTTCATAAGTCACCCTTTTGACCTAGGGCAGAATTACCTCCTCAAGGCACTTGAAGTAGATCCCGTTGTTGAGTCTGAGGCCCTGTGGGAAGATGAATGGAGGCATCACGTTGCCATCACTAGTGGTCACTCCGACCTTCATGATGCTAACTGTGTATATCATCTTACTGCTTCAGAATCCTCTGAGTTGTTCTCATATTGACACTTAAACACTCTTAAATCGTATTGGAATTTTCGTTGCAAATGCTAAACAGTACAGCATACCATTTCTAAATTTCTGATGGAGTGAATTGCGTCATGGTGCTCCTTTTCTGAAAGTCAATGCCCATCTGACCCTACTGTAATGTGGAGTCGACAAAATTGAAAACGAACATGCGTGAAATGAAAAATATACAATGGTGTCAATTTACCCATTGCACTATATATATATAGTGCAAGAACTATATATATATATATATATATATATATATATATATATATATATGCTTTCTCTTATTCTCTCTCTCTCTCTCTCTTTTCTCTTTCTCTACATATACAGTCAGTCAGTTAAGTGCCATACGTGACACACGCTTGGGCGATCATGTCTCGAAAGAGACATGACTGACTGGGCAGAAGATTATCCCGCAGTAGGTTGCCATTGCTTTCTGCGGTAGACTGGTTGCCGACCAAGGCTATAGAACCCAATCTGTCCTGCTATTTAACCCATAACTGGAAGGAATAGACGGATTAATACCTTTCCCAAGAGTATTTGCGCGTAAGTGAATGCAATGAATTCAGCTGGAATTCGAACTCGGCTCCCCGATTTCTCGTTCCGCGACGATATCCAGTGCACCACAACGCACATCCTCTACATATACAAATAACTCAAAAATGAAGGATTTGCGGACATGCCTTTATATGGACATTTGTCCTTGTTTAATGAGAGAAGCCCCTTCCCAATATTCGTTAAAGTATTTTTGATACCCTCTATATATATACACACACACACGTGTGTGTGTGTGTGTGTGTGTGTGTGTGTGTGTGTGTGTGTGTGTGTGTGTGTGTGATAAAAAAGATGTTCTTGTATATTTGTCATGTGCTTTTTTAGTTTTAGGGAAATTACAATTTTTTCGGCTACTCTTGTAGCCTTCGTCATTCTTCATATCTTTGTCATCGCTTTTTATATAAGGTGCTTGAATGGATATTCACTATCATTTTATACACACACACACACACACACACAAACACACACACACACATATATATGTATGTGTGTGTAAATAGATAGATAGATAGATAGATAGATGAAAATGAACCGTTTTAATAAAATATGTTTTTCATTTATGATTTTTTTCCTCAAAATATTATCTATATCATTAATTTAAGTAATGCTATAAATAGGCCATTACATATTTTGTGACGCTTTTGAAACAAAGAGTGGAGTATGAAAAACAATTATCACAGTCATTGGTGAGATGATAAGGTCGAAAAACCAGAGTCAACTTAAATCTGACCTTGAAAACAGTGAATAAGCTAAAAGAACAACAAACAATGGAATGACTTCAATATTCGTGCAGCAGAAATCCTGACTATAGTGGGGGTGATGAGAGCTGAGGATGATATCATAAGGACGCTAGACGTGGATAGCAATGATGCTGATGACAGCAAAGGATGGTATTATGACAATAATGATTATATTTGCCTATATTTCTGAGATAAGGTATTGTAATTATTTAAAGTATGTTCGGACTGTTGTCCTCATTTTTGTTGCTATATTCGTTTCGGTTCTGAACAGGTTAGATTGCTCTAGTTGGATGAATCATGCTTCTTTTAGATATCTCAGTATCAGTTATCTCCCTTTAACTCAACTCTCTAATTTTTGGACTCAAAACTCTTTGGGTGAAGTCAGTAGATCCAACCAACGCTTTTATTCACTAGGCTATATGTCCTTGAGGATATCAGTGTATGAATTTTAGAGGATTTATAAATCCAATCTCTTAGTAACTATTTTTTACCAGATCTCATATTACAATTTTGTTGTTTATAATTGTTCTTTCTAGAACTCCATATTACTGGTGATTCCATAAGTTTTCGTATTTTTAGTAGTGTTCTGTATCTATTATTTCAACTTCATCCCACAGGGAACGGTGATCTCTGTTTTCCCTCCATATGGGGTAAGTTACGCCTGATTTTCCTATTTCTCCTCGTTTTACGACCTTGCGATATTCTCGCAGCCTTATCTTAAGGGGGCGGCTCATTTCTCCTTTATATTTCTTAACGCGGCTACATTAGATGGAGTGTACACACTCCTTAGTCATGTTCAATTCTACGGGAGGTCTTACTCGGAAGAGACATATTGAACCATTTTTAAATTTGTAGGACATAGCATATACTGACCATTTCTTATTCATATATCTCTTGGTCGCAACTCATGACTTTGCTCGATGTTGTAAGCAGCAGATGATCCTTTTCTTTACACTGTATGGGTGTGGAGAGTTGAAGTTGAGGTATTATCCCGTGTGTGTTGGCTTGTGATATACGGATGTTTTGAACCCGTGCTCTGTTCGAAACATTAGTACACCCGGGAATGCTAGTTTGATGCTCTTTTTGTTTTCCATTGTGAACTGTATTGATTTTCTTATTGAGTTCTCACGGTTCAGTAGTCGCTGGACCTCTTCCTGGTGTGACCAGAGTATGAAGATGTCATCTACGTGTTTCAACCATATAGTTGGCTTTAGTGATGTGGATTTTAATGCAATCTCTTCGAATTATTCCATGTATATTTTAGCTATTGCTGGTGTTAATGGTGAGCCCATTGTTAAGTCTTTATACTGCTGATATATGTCTGATCCCATTTCAAAGTATGTGTTTGTGTACAGAAAGTCAGCATCTTCATCAGGTTATCTGTTGGTATACTGGAAAGATCACCTGGGGATGAGTCCAAGTCCAGTCTGTCCCTGACTACCGATAGTACCTCCAATGTGGGTACCTTGGTGAACAAATTTATCACATCCAGGCTCACCATCTGGTTAGATTGAATGGAAACATCTTTGATTAATTCCACGAAGTGAGTGGATTTTCGGGCATATGATGATGACTTTCCTAGTAATGGGTCAATTATAAGGAAGCGACTCAGAGGATGGCACAAAGAACCCTGCCAGCTAAAAACTGGCCTGAGCGGAATACCGTCTTTGTGAATTTTAGGGAGACCATATATATGAGTTAGCTTACTGTAACGTTAAGACAACTGACTGTATGTCTTAGATGGGAAGGGGTCGTTGTTCTTGATTAATGTGACAGTTTTTGTTCTGTTTTCGACGTTGGATCTTTCTTTACTTTTCTATAGCTACCATTTCTAATGATATCTTCCAATTTTTCTGTATAATCTGTTTGTCCGTCACTACAGTCGCATTGCCTTTGTCAACTGATAGTATGATGATGTTGTCATTTCTCTGTGGGATTTTGATTGCCAGCCTCTCAATTTCGTGATGTTTGATTTGGCCGGTTCAGCTTTCTTCAGTATCTGTCTCACTTTCCATCTTAGCCCATATGCCTGAGCTTGAAGAACGTTCAAGGCTATTTCCTCGATTCGGGCAATGATGTCCAAGTATAGTATCCGCCTGATAGATGTGACAAAGTTGAGAAATTTGTTCAGTACGGACTCTTCCAAGGCAATCAACAGATGTTGACTAGTGTTGATTACTGCCTTCGCCTAATGTAATAAACCTCGTGTGTCACCTTCTGATCTTTTAATGTTCAATTATCGTACTTAGCTGACTAGGACTACATCAAATTCATTCTGAAGAAATTTTTCAGATTGTACTGGATTTTCTTTCGATCTTTTCGCTAGTAATTCTGGTGAAGAAGGCCTCGAACCTCTGGGAGATATCGGATTTCAATTTTTGTTTTATCTAACGGTTGTACTCGATTCTTTCTTGAACAAGTTCGTATCCCACTTTTTCTACGACCAGACGAGCTATCCTTGAATTGACGGAAAGTCTTGGTTCCAAGGCTGAATGGATGAGTCATAAGTCTCTGCATCGGTGTAGGAATGTTAAATTCGTGCCAGCTTCTGATGGGACTTTTCTATTTGTTTCCATATTTTATATATATCGGATCTGTACCAATCGTTCGAATTTTTCTCTATTTCTGAAATGAGGTATTGTAATTATTTACACTATTTACATTGTTCGATGTGATAACAATAATGAACATATTCAGAAGCATCTTTCCCTAAAAAAGAAGCATAAATGATATTACCGTTCTGTCTAGCCTTTGTAAAACACAAAGATATAACGACCGTGAACTTTTTAAACGTCAAGTGAGCTTTTTAACCGTAAGCTTTTCAAACGTCAAGTGCAAAATTAACAGCAGTATATGGAAAACACGTAATGGGACAATTTAGCATGGCCAATTCTGTTTTCTCTGTACTTTATTAGTGATTTTATTGAAACATTTTCTAATTCTGATCGCAGAATTTATATTCGCTATAGAACGACAAAAAAGCTTTTCTTATTAAGCCCCGTATGGGATCATGATTGTAACTTTTTAATACACACTGAAGAGGAAATATAGTACTTTACGGATTGTCTTTTCAAGAATGACAACTCGACTAACACGTAGAAATTTTTGTCGTCACAGTAAAACAAAACTTGACTCACCGCGTGGGAACTTTCCACCAAACAAAAAGTAAACTGTCTTCCCTCTAAAAAATTGGAAACAAGAACTAAAAACGTTACTACTTTCACAAGCACAGAAATCACAACTCATTTACTTCAGAGTACCGCCTACAATTTACAAAGAAACGTAAGCGGACCACACAAGAAAATGTTTGCTACACACGAGACACTATTCAAACCCAGAAGTCGACTTTCAATTCTCAGCGCTCAGCAAAAAGTAAAACACTGTACAGTCTATCTCAAACTTAAAAGAAATAAATGTTAAATACTTCAACAATAAGTGACTCACTGACTCTTCAAAGATTAACAAGAACGGCTAAGGCATCTGCAAAATCGATTGAATGATACTGGAGACAGTATCATTTTGTACCTACAAAAAATCGACAATTTTCGACTTTTTAAAAGTTCTTATGAAACATGCATTGAACTTTTATATTTACATACGCTCTATTTCTGATATTAAGCATTTTTACACATAAATATTGCATACGTTAAAACTATATTTTTACCATATAATTTTATATATACATATGAGGATAATCTTTACAGATAGTGATTGTTGCTGGTGGAAGCAATTGAAACTCTGTATGTCTTAGAGAAATTTACGACCAGGCATCAGAATTATAAGTACAAGTAGGGAAGGTAAGAAGAGGTCATTGTGCCACAATTCCAAAGTAAATAAGATTAAAATTTTATTCACTTCATTGATCAATTCATCGAGTTCACCACTTCATTCTGAACTTCGGTTAAAAAAGAATACTCCATCTTGGAATAAATACATGTTTCATCTGTTTTCAATTTAAATTCCTATAAGAAACGCAACAAATATTTGCCTGGAGTATATGAATATCTACCAGAAATGCATAAGTTTTAAAAACATATTTTGCTGTTAATGTTAATATGTCATCATATTTTATTTTGTAAGTTAAAGTTTTCATTAACGTAATCAATACCTTCCACTTTTAGCAATTTTCTTTCTTTCTCTTAGAAATGTATAAGTATTTTGAAATCGTGGTTGCAGGGAGGGCTGTTGATGCCTTTTTACCCCACTTTTCCATATCTTGATAGATCTGAAATTAGAGAAACGGGCGTTGAAGCCAATTTGAGACATGCCACCCACGTTTCGTACCAATGAATCATCTTCACGTTTTATTTGAACTACTAAAATATATCGTCATTTACACCACTTAAGCGGTCGGTGTGCGATTGGTTTAATGGTGGTCACATTCACGTGAAGAACGAACAAAATAGTCTCATCATTTTATAAATATCGGTTCAAGCAAATAACTTGGAAAAAATAAGTATTTTGAATTTTTTCTAACTGTCCATGCTAAGATGGTAATTGTCAACGCTTATACCAATTTCAATCCCCAAAGAAAATTATCATAATCCTAGAAATAAATATTCATGAATTATCGAAATTTTACGTGAATAATTTGATTTAAAACTTTCAATGACGCTAGATTTCTTCTCTTAATTCGGTGTAGGGGAAGCAGCAACTTTGAAATTTGACGTTGTGCAACGGGCATTTCAAGGGATAATTTACAATTCTAACCTGATGAGAAAAATTGCTAGGTGCTACACGAGACAGGAAGTTGTGGTGAGCCATGATCACCCATCTTCTTAAGGGATGTGGCATATAGAAGATGAAGAATTTGATTAATCCAAGACACGTTATATGGTTATTTTCTAAGCGCAGCTTAGATGTGGCACGAGGCCGAAAGTATGGAATACTCAGTGAGGATTGAACTCACTATTCAATTGTAACGTTTTTAGCAAGACAAGCTTGCTAACCATTGCACCACCTCGCGGTGCCCCCAAGACACGTGATATGTATTGTTCCAAATTGTGCTTTGGTTATTTTCCATTCTTTGTTTAAAAGCAATAACTGAGTTATCATAGATCATAGAATTTGCATGTTTCAATTTTAGGACCGAGATATAACTTCATCTATTATATTCCCATTTCCATTCTCTTCCATTCCACACACACACACACACACACACACACACACACACACACACACACACACACATACGCATCGCTCATTCTGTAATGAATTAGATCACTCTGGCTATTGGGCGTGTATAAATTAAATTATACACGCTAAAAAGTCTGCTTTCTTCTGCCGAGCGCCCATAGCCCAGAGGTAGAATCGCCGACTGACGCCAATTCGGTCGGGTTTCAATCCTGGGTTAAAAGCAATCGGAGTCTAACCGTACTGATGAGCTGTGATACAGCGAAACAGATCTGTCTGCAGATGACTATATATATATAGTGTAATGAGTCAGCAGATAATTATCTAAACGTATATTGTTAAATATAACAGACAATGAATATCTATCTTTTTTAAAAACTAATTTTATAGCTCGCGTCCGATAAACGAGATTTTCTTGTCCTGAAAAAAAGTTTTATCATATATTTTTTGCAATTTTTAGGCGATTTTTTGAAATCCAAAAAGTGGACTCAAACTCGTAGCCTATAATACACGCACACACACACACACACACACACACATACACACACACACACACACACACACACACACACATATATATATATAATTATTTATATATATATATATATATATATATATATATATATATATAATTATTTCACACCAAGCAAGGGAATAAAGCCACTAGAACGCAAGAGTTTATAATGAGCGTTAGAAAATATGCGAAAAACTACTATTAAGGAGAGAGG
The DNA here is from genome assembly GCA_037127315.1 of Ascarosepion bandense. Lineage (NCBI taxonomy): Eukaryota > Metazoa > Mollusca > Cephalopoda > Sepiida > Sepiidae > Ascarosepion > Ascarosepion bandense. The sequence continues at coordinate 53,285 of JBBBDQ010001711.1, forward strand.
ACAGTAAAAGAACAAGAAGACAGAAGACAGAAGTTAATTATTGATGTCGCATTTAATTTTTAATATTAAAATTGATTAGGAAACAAGAAACCGTATGATATTGTCACAAGTGAGAATTACGACAGAAAAAAACTGTCAGTATAAAACTTATGATGACATCTAGCCATTTCAACTGAATGATGAGACCTTGCCACCAAACTCGTAGATCCATAAAGTCTAGGTACCATAGTGAAATGTTCATAACAATTACCATGAAAGTATTTATAGAAAAGGCACAGGGAAGCTACATTACGGCAAGGGGAAAGGGACTGAAGCAGAGATGCCGGGTCTGGATCAATAAAATTACAAATTCTTATTTGGATTTTATCAAGAATCTCTAAATATATAGTAAGAGCACAAGATCAAATATGGCTTGCAATATTCAAAGCAAGAATGAATAGTAGATAGATTCTGGCAAGAAAAATTGTCTAGCACAACATGGTGAACCAACTTTATTAGCTGCAGACTTAGCAGTTGATTCAATATACTCTGTCCACTTCATGTCTACTGACAACGCGAATCCGAGAAAACATAATCAGTAAGTCTCCTGGAGGTTAGCATTATCCATGCGGATAGAAGGTAAAAAATTTAAATCAGATGATTAAAAGGGAGCAGTTTCGTTTATCAGGCGTAATATATATATATATATATATATATATATATATGAAACTTCCTGGCGAGTGACCTGAACAATTAGAAACAAAGGTCAAGGTTCTGAATATAATATCAATCAGCTAAGTGACAAGCATATATATATATAGGAAAAACTACTAAAAAGTTGTAAGTTTAAAAATGTATTTTTTGACAGTATTTATTTATTTCTATTATATATATATATATATATATATATATATATATATATATATATAATAGAAATATACATATATATGAATAATAGAAATAAATAAATACTGTCAAAAAATACATTTTTATACTTACAACTTTTTAGTAGTTTTTCCTATACATATTAAGACAGTATACGTGGATCATCATTATGCTGTATATATATATATATATATATATACATATATATATATATATGATCTAACATTGCCTGATGATCTAACATTGCCTGATGACGAGATAGAAATCTCAAAACATAGAAATGTCTGTGTCACAATGTATTTTCAATTAAAAAACAAATTTAATTATATGATTATATTATGCTCTTCGATATTTATTGTATTGAGAACTTTTATTTTATAATAAAAAAGTAAATGCCGGAGAACCCCGAATCGTAAAACTGTTGGTTCTTTTCACCTGGATATATATAAATATATATAGAGAGAGAGAGAAAAAGAAAGAGAGAGGGGGAGAAAGAGAGAGAAAAATTAAAACTAAAAAGCTTCAAGAAAGATTTTTCATTTTTAAAAATTAATTTACTTAAATTAATTAAAATAGTTGATAAACTCTCCTGAAATACCTTCGACTGTTTAATTCATTACTAAGTACTCTGTGTTGTCCGTGAGATAGACAAGAAAAACTTTTAGTTACATCCTAATATTTTTATAACACTAGAATTCGAATCAGACAAAAATGACATTATGAATGAAAAAATTAAACTCTATGTGTCGTATCCTTTCATGGCTCTTCACAACTTCTTATCCCTTGTGACTCTTTAGCAGTGTCTCCACTTTTTCTAACTCTTGTCCCGCCATACATTCACATAATCTCGTCAGGTAAGTGGTTTTCCTATATCACTTACCCTCAGCTGTGACGGTTAAGTTTTCTAGGACCCCTTTTCACTCGTTATATGTCCAAGGAATTCCAAATAAGTGCCTGATTCTGAGTAGAAGTGTTCTTTTCTGTTGCGATTTTCTTTAAGACTTCCTTGTTGTTTACTCGTTCCGTAATCGATGCTCTGAACTGTGGAAATGACCCTTTCATATACTACATTTTGTATAATTAGAACAAAACGCATAGAATTCTCAGAGAAGGTTGTGGTTCTGAAGAAAAACGAGGACATTCATAACAAATTAAATTATCAGTGACCTTTTTTAATATAAATGACATACTTTCATTTACTAAACGGTGTTTGCGCGATATGGTTTCCCTTTTAAAGAGTGCATATTTTACATTGTGATTTATATTATTTGCCATTGATAGAGAGAAAGGCTGTAAAAACTAGTTTTTCGTCAAATTCTCCTTAAACTCTATTCTTGACTAACCTGGAATATCTTTGCCTACACTTAGAACTGTGTATCTGTTATATGCATATAACCCCTTCTATGGTTTGTGTTATCATCTCGAACCTGGATCCCCACAAAGCATGCGGACTGATAGTATCCCTGTAATAGTCCTTAAGAATTATAAGCTCCTGGATTGTCTCATGTTCTCTCTAAATTGTGTAATAAATGCCTCGCTTCCTCTTGCTTTCCTACCTGTTAGAAATCCACATCTGTTGTTCCAACTCTTCCGACTATCGGCCTATTAGTCTTCAACTACTTTTGGGGGAACTAACAGAGGCCCTGTCAATGCTGAATCGGCTAAGCATCTCACATAACTTTTGTTTTTCTAAATCAACTGCTGAAGTACTATATAATTATACGATATTTACAGATAGTCTATCAATCTCTAGAAGAGAATGGTGAAGTTCGGGCTGTTACTGTTCACATCTTGAAAATTTCGACGGATTTGGTATACAGTTCTTCTCCACAAGTCTCCGGCCAAATTTTTTAACTGATCTAGTCTTTCTTATGAAATCAAGTTTACAGCCATTTCATGTTGAAATGCTTGCACCCATATAACCATCAAAGTTAAGCAACGTAGAGCCTGCTCAGTACTTAGATGGGTGACCGTTTGGGAACACCTGTTGCTGCAAGATTGGATGTGATGGTGGGGTAATTGATAATAGCTCGGAATTGTTAATCGGAGAGCCGAGTTCTAATTCCAGTTGGGTTTATTATATTCACTTACGGGCATACCCTTGGGAAAGGTATAAATCCACCTCTTTCCTCATGTATGGGTTAATTAATAAGACTTGTATCACTAAAATTATTATTATCTCAAAAACTGCGTACAAAATAGTTAGATTTCGGCATTAAATAACTCATAGAAGTTGATGTGCCGCTGAATAAAAAACCCAAAAAAAACAACCAACTTATCAAATCGTGCAATAAAAATGATCCTGAACAGCCATACTTCTAGATCCTTTTGTACTAATGCAGACGTCTCCAGGATTCTATCCTTGGTCCGACTTAGTTTTTAATGTTCATTAATGACCTTTCCGATGGCATCAGCTCTCAACTTGTTATTTATGTTGATTACACAACCATTTACTCTTGTCTCCATAGCAAATGTGATCAGTTCGATATTGTCAAATTACTGACTGATGTTGCAAATGACATTCAGTCTATTGTTAACTGGTGCAAATGACGGCATTTAAACGCTCTCAAAACTAAACTGCTCTATATAAATCATCCTTCCTGTCTTTTATCAGTATGGCTGATACTAACGCCAGCAGAGTAACTCGTTGTGTCTTCTCGGGCTAACGTTTATTGCTGGCATGAAGTGAAAAACACTATATTGAATTAACTGCTAGGTCAGTTGTTAAGAAAGTTGGTTCACTATGTTGTGCTAGACAGTTTTCCTCTTCAGAATCTATTTTGCATATATATATGACAATATTTAACATGGCGTACGGACGAAAGAGGGTTAATGAAAATCATTTTATTTTTTTTTTACGGACGAAAAAGTGTTAACTAAAACCATTTTAATTTTTACAGACGAAAAAGGATTAGAGAAAACAATTTTATTTTATTCGAAAGAGTAAGGGTTAAAGAACCCGATGTTTTTTTTGTTTTTTTGTTTTTGTTTTTGTTTTTTTTTGTCGGAAAGAGATTCTTTTTCCAAAGATTGCAAACTGGTTAAAAATAGAAATAAAATAGAATCGCACAATATGATTGTTATTACCCAGCAAAACATATCTGGGCTATTGGAGGCTAAATGTCAAGCAGCCTTGTTGAAAGAAATGCGTGAGAGCGAAAAGAATTGGAAAGAGAATTTTTGTTTTTAATTCATAAATTCTCAGGTGGAACTCAGCGAAACACAGCCGGGACAATTGGAGGTCAAATGTCAAAACCACCTTGTTGAAATAAGTGTAACAGACTAGCATTACATAGACGAAAACAATTGAGGAATTTTTTTTATTCATAATTTCGAAGGTGGAACTCGGCGAAACACAAACGGGACGATTAGAAGGTCAAATGTTAAATTGATCTTGTTGAAAGAAGGGAAAAACCAATTGTTAATCTTTGGGAAAATTATTATTCTAAATTTCCCTGAGAGAGATTGACGTCATGTAATAGCTCCTCCCAAAGAGGAGGGGGAATCTTCCAAAATTGGAAGTGTGAAATAGAGATAAAGAAAATGAAGACGTCAGAGAGGTTGACGTCATATAATAGCTCCTCCCAAGAACAGGGAAAATCTTCCAGAATTGGAAGTGTGAAGCAGAGATAGAGGACTTTTAGGATATTTGCATAAAACTCCTTATGCGTCCTCACCATACCAGTAAAAAGGGACACCCATAAATACGAGAGCTCACAAGGGCTAAAGTCAGTTCCCGCCCGGAGATGAAGTAAGAAGGAGTTCCCGTTCTAGCGCTGCCCGGAATTTGAAGTTGCCACCGAATTTGCCAACCGAAGTTTGAAGCAATAATAACCAAAGTTATCTGCTGAAGAAAAACTTCGAGAAAATCCGACAATATCCTTGTGTCAACCTGATGATAATAATAATAAGAAGAAAACTCCGATGAACATTTTCGAAATTACAAACAACGGTATTTGAATTTACCAGTTACCTAATTACCAAGTCTGGCCCATTTTAGAAAAACTAGCCAGTTTTCGTTCCTTCGCCAATTATTAGGAATGGGTTGGGAAAAAGAAAAGAAAACGAAGAACTGTAATTATTTTTTTTATTTTCTGTATATAAATACCATCTAATGATTTATTCAGACGTCGTTCATTTTATTTACAAAATTGGTGCCATTTTATTTCCACAATTGTGTGCTCGTATTCAACTTGGTTTAGCTCAGTGATAATTTAGCTTAACTCTCTTAAGATCAAAAATCACAACGTAAGAGAGATTACAGTTGAAGGGGTCAACCCAAAGGCCAGCTGCTGTATAAACGCCATCAACGACCGACGAGTGTGGACTGACGGCTTGTTCTCAGACCAGGGTCGATTCTGACGAAAGGAATAACAGACCACAGCTCCGGTACGCCGCGACATACAACATAACATTCGTTCATACTTAAAATATTGCTGCCACATATGATTCGGAGCTCATTCTTTATATCTAGCAATCTTTGATAAAATCCAATGATTTCCCACCACCTAAAAGTTGTCACCCTCTACTTTTGCTATCAATACGTTCATGGTAATTGTTCAGGTGAGCTCTTCGCTATGGTACCTAGACTTCATGAATTTAAGCACAGTACTCGACTGGCAACGAGGTCTCATTAATTTACATTCGAGTTGGCTAGATTTAACCGTCAATTCCATGCAAACAGTTTCTTTTTTCGCACTTCTCGCTTGTGGAACTCTCTTCCGTCTCTTTGCTTTCATAGTCAATTTTAATCATTAAAAAATTAAATGCATTTTCAATGTGATAGGTACTGACTTGGCGGCTCGACTATAGCCACTTCCCCACCGGCGAAATGTGGCCTCCCTTTGTCTGTTCTATAAATACTTTCATGGCTTCTGCTCGGACGACAATTTTGCAATCGCACGTAATAATATTTAAAGGGTTGTACATTCTAAACGCTTAGTGGAGCAAACAATAATAACCAGCGCTGATTGGTCAATATATGTCTAAATGACTACACAACGCGTTTAGCTTAAAACTCCGCCAAATTTCCAGCGATCTGGTCATATGACTAACTTAGGTATTTAAGCAAGTTTCACATGCGGTCAGATGCAATTCACGACGAGGAAGCGGACCGTCCATGCCATTCGCCATGTAACGACAGAGGAGAAAACCGTCCACTTCATTCGCCATGTGGCGCGAAACAAAAACCTTTAATGAGAATTTCGAATACGAAGGAACAGACATATTGAACCTTTTCATCTTATTCGAACCTAAACATATATACCAGTTATTGTACGACCCTTTTTCATCTCACTCAACGAAACTCAACGAGAAAGTTTAAGAATTAACATATTTTCAGAATTCTATCTCAGCGAACAAATCTTACAAATAATACACAGCAAAGATTTGCATCAAAGGAATCTTCAGTATAAAAACAAACAAGAAACCTTTCAACGAATATAAAACTTTAACCCAAGGTAAATAACTTTGCATACACTTTTTTTGTATTTCTGATTTGTGAAGAAAGCTAAAAGTATTTTGGACTTTATTGAATAAACAAATCATTCATGAACATTTAATCCAATACTTCTAATGGCAATACATGTATAATCGAAAACATTATTCATTTTTATATTTGTATATTTTGTTTAATAAATGTGTTATTGCCTAAAAAAAAGATTTTGGCACTAGACACCATGCTCACATACAGCATCATTGAAATATTGAATATTGTCACGAACAAAATTTAAATGTTTGTGGAGTTTTGCACGCAACCAAAAATAAATTCCTTCTGATGCGGGCGCTACTAACACTTCTCTTAAAATGTCTTACTTCGAGTTTCCATTCTCTTTTTTGTCTACTGTATCTGCTTTTATAACTGTCTTTATATTTCTCTTTCGCGTTAATGTCATTTGGAAGGAAATCGTATTGTAGTTTAGGTGTGGCCTCTTCAATTTCCACAGATTCACTTTGTTTACACATCACTGGAAGATGACCGCCCCAACAGTCGGCACTTGGGTATACTTTGCAGTATAAAACAGCATTACTGAATATCATATACAGTCTTATACAGTCAATTTATTGTTTATTTAGTTATACTATTTCGAAAAACGTGTAAATTCCTCATTTGTAGTTTAGAATGCTTGTTTTTATTTGAATGTTAATGTGCTTCACTTAAACTGGAACAAACATCTTATCACTCAATCAGTAGGCCCTGATGTATCATAGATGTTTATACTCTAAAGATAATTGGGACTGGACAAAAACATGGCAAACTTCTAATTAATCTTTTTACAGTTATGTAGCCCCCCGCACATCAGTGGCATTTCCACCTTGCTCGGGGTGAAATGATTAAAAAAAAGGTCTGAACTGGAGTGGCGCCCATCTGAACATTTGGAGTGGGACTCATCTGGTCATTGGGATGGAAACTCATCTGAACTATTCACTCGTATCTACTTTATACTCCTGTAGTATAATCGTACGGTAGGGTGACCAGTATGGTTTTGATGTGGTTGTGATAATAAACAAACAAAGGTTGTGTTTGTGCGAACTATACCATCATTTTTAAAATTTTTGTGGTTGACTCCATTAGTTACATATTTTCGTTTGTTTAGGTGAAGATTCATCATATTTCGTGTAGTTTTGCTGTGGAGGTTATAAAATGTTTGATATGAATTGTTCTAGTATTTGCACGTGTGGATTATTATTATAAATTAGTCCTTTGATTTTTGTACCTCTCTTTTCTTGTGTGGATACTTTTTTAATACATAATCATTTTAGTTTAGTGTTCGTTAAATTTCCGACGACTTGAAGCGAAATTATATATGGGGTTATATCTTCTCTTCTTTTCTAGTAGTTGTAGAATTCCGTTCTAGCGAAGGGTAGTAGTATACCGTAGCAGGTTAACGGAATTTGGCCTTGTGGGAAGATAGCCCACTATAATTCATAAAATGATTATAAAATCAAGAAAGGCAATTTTGACTATAAAATAACATTTATATATATACATTTCAATTAATGTTTTACAGATAAACTAATAGTTGAAATAAAAGTCCAACGGAGGTTAGAGATTTCATGACAAATATAATGCTGAAAAGATAAAAGGCTTAGGAGTGTAGAAGCGTCTTGAAGGTAAGGAATGTTCGTTTAGAAGTTGCCGATTCTAAGGTCAGTATGTCAGCAAGATGGTTTGTGGAATGTCTTTCAAGAGGCCAGTTAGTACTTTTGAGGAATGTTTTTGAAAAGGTCGATAAGTACTTTTGAGACAGGGAAGGAAAGTAGTCGCTCGACTTAAGTCAAGGGAGAAACTGATAACTCTAGCCTAAGATTCCTTCTGTCTGACGAAGCTTTTGTGTCTCCGCTTTTAATATCTGCTTTTTGGATCAAAAGCTAGTCGTTTCGAATTTCATCCTTGTATTTGATTCTGGGCTTCCCATTGGCTGGTAAATAAAATTCACGAAGGCTCGTGAAATGGTAATTTGATATTTGATTCATTTTTATTTTTCAACCGGAACATCTGCGCGAATTCACTTGCGCGGAAATGATTTTTATTCATTAGCTTTCTGGTCGGCATAGAGCCAACATTCGGTTTGCTCGCTTTTGCTCGGTCGGTATCACCACAGTTCCACTTGTGTGCGGCTGAAAGCGTGGCAAGAATTATACACGTAGCTCGTTCTTGGATTATATGGTCGTAACGCCTATGCGTTCATGCTTTGACTTTGACGGGAGCATTAGTGATTGGTTGGCTTCCACATGACGTCAGCTGACCCAGTACGCTATGTCCGGGTTATAGAAAAAGAAGGAAAAGATATATTGTGTAGAGAGAAGATATTTTCTCTGTCATTCTACTAGGAAAGCGTATATTTCAATACGTTTTTGCTACTATCGCCACCCTCTTTTTCATATAATTTACTTTATTTAATGATTGGTAGTACCATTTATTGCTGCTGTTTTAAATCCCGTGTTGTTCTGGTTGTCCCTTTAACTTTCATAATTAGAAAATAAAGATGTTTGTTATTATTATTATTGTCACTTTATACTCAGTGATAGTTTTCATCGGAGATTAAGAGACAGTATGTCATCTCAGTTTAAGTATTTTAATTAACTTTATTACGTTGAGTCATAAGTAATTTTCGTTTTTGGAAATTAATTTTAATGACATGTATTATCATAAGTAATAATCTTACGTGATAGTTAGGAATAAATTTAAAATACATTAACATACCATTTTTGCACGATAGTGGCAGCGTACACAGTGAATATATCTCTTAACCACAGTAAGAGAGGCATTGAAAGCGCATTTACATCACATCAATGTTATTGGGAGCTCAAGCAAGGTATATGAAGATATCTAACACAAAATGTAGTGTTTATGGTCAAGGAACCATAATTACCTGGCAATTATGAAATTCGTTTGCAAAGTTTTGTTTAGGCGAAGCGTTGCTGGAAGATGAACCCAAGTCAGTGAGAATCGACAGAACATTGACAAGCGATACAGGTCACGTATTTACTCTAATTAAATCGCTTATACTGTCGCTATTTTTTTTTTCAAAGTTATATTTATTCCTTATAGCTGTTACGAATTGAATTCTGTTACTGTTTTATCTGGTATAACTGATGTGCCGGTTGGAATTTTTATATTCTTGCTTATTCAACAAAAATTCATTATCATTTGCCACTGAGCATTGCAAGTCGTGAATAAAATGTCACTATAAATTCAAAAGTACGAACATCTTCCACAAGTAAAGAAAGATTCTGCTATTGAAAAAATAGCGTGATCCTAGTTCCAATATTAATAGACTTTTTTCTTTTTCTTTTTTTTTTTTTTTTGTGTCAATAAAAATTTGGGATGCGATTTTAAAAAGTGTATTTGTAAATCTAAGGGAGATAACTGTAGCATTTTTATTTCGTTCTTATTGCACTTTATCGAAAAATATTGTCAATAACTCCTTCCGAGTTAACATAAGCAAGTTTTATTTTGCATAAATTAAGCATAATTATATATATATATATATATATATATATATATATATATATATATATATATATAAAACAAACAATGAATATCTATTGTGCTTACTCATGAGCTACAAGATCTAGAAATTGTCCCAAGTGGAACAAGTCATGCCTCTTTCGATCCATGACCGACTAGGGAGAAGATTTTCCCGCAGTAGGTTGCCATCACTTTATGCGGTAGACTAGTTGCCAGCCAAAGCTATAGAACCCAATCTGACTTGCTATTCAACCCATAGCTGGAGGGAGAAGAGATAGATTAATATCTTTCCCAAGGGTATTGCATAAGTGAATGAAATAAATTTAACTGGAATTTGAACTCAGCTCTTTGATTTCCAGGTCGATATCTATTACACTACAACACGCATCCACTAAATGGTCGTATCTCCTGAAATAAAAAAATTTAGTTCAAACTAGATAAAAGGGTACTGTCAGATTTTGTAAGATTTGATTGTACAGAAAATCTGAGCTTATACACACCTATACTTTTTATGAGCCAATAAAAAAGCATATACATGTATAGATTTATCAATAAAAAAAACTCTATAAATAAAACAGTTAGCTCACTAAATTTTACTATGTGCTGTCATTTGCAAAAGCAAAATAAATATAACCTCTTTTTTATTAGCCAATCAGAAGCAAGGGAAAAAAACTTAAAAGTTGATCCAATTCATTTTTTTCACAAACACATAAAAATGCGCGATTTTCCTTTCTCTTCAGAGAGCCACAGATCATCTACCAGACATCAAATCCATACCACCTGCATTTTCTTACTCTCTCACCTTCTCTTTCACATTACATTCATTGATTCTCCTTCTTCCTCATGTACTGATAACAAAGAAAGAAGAACATTACAGAGTCACAGGTCGTCTATTGGATGCCAATTCCAGGTGACATGCATTTTCTGGCTCTCTCACTTTCTCTTTCATGCTGCATTCAATGATTCTCCTTCTTCCTCATGTACTGCCAACAAAGAAAAAAAAGAACACTACAGAGAGCTACTAGTCATCTGACTGATGCCAATCCTGACAACCTACATTTTCACACTCTCTCATTCTCTCTTTCACACTACACTAATTGATTCTTCTGATTCTTTCAAGTGTGGTAGGCTTGGTTATGTTTGACACAAAGCCATTTTGCAAGCATTTAGCTGATACTCCCTACAGTATTTTCTCCAGGTTATCAGCACAAATGTTTAAAAGAATGTTTATATGTTGAAGAGATTGGATTTATGAACATATAATCTCAAATGTCGTTTTCTTGTCAATTTTCAACTGAAACAAGTGTGGGACCAATCTCTTCTCTGTCATAACGTCACTGATGTGCAGGGGGCTATGTAATAATGAAAAAATTAGAAAAGAGAAAGTCAGAAACCACTTCCTAAACAGGGAACAAGGGATGAGCCTCTTAACCTGTTCAATAGATGTTGGTGGAGTGTGAACCGGGCGATAGATAGATCTATCTACTCCAATTGAAAAAAAAAAAAAAAAAAAAAAAAAAACAAAGTGAGAAGATTGGAAAAGAGAAAGCCGGAAACCACATCCTAGACAGCAAACAAGGGATGAACCCCTTAACCTGTTCAATAGATGTGGGTGGAGTGTGAACCGGGCGATAGATAGATCTATCTACTCCAATTAAATAGATCTATCTACTCCAATTGAAAGAAATTTTCCTGCTGTCAGTTGCTATTACTTTCTACAGTAGATTGGTTGCCAAACAAGGCTACAGAATCCAATCTGTCCTATTGAATCAATATCTGGAAGGAAGGGTATTTGGCCATAAATAAATGCAACAAATTCAACTACAATTCAAGCTCGGTTCCCCAATTTCTCCAAGCTAGGTTTGATTACTGTTGTGGTTTCTTAAAAAAGTTTGAAAATATTTTGGTACAAATATCAAAATGGGATCTAAGGATAAAAATAAGAATTTAAGAAACTGAAACCAATGCCTAAACTGCAATACAACAATCTTTTGAGTGACTCCATTTGCAATCAAACATATGCAGTCACAATTAAGAACAAATATAAAACTTTGTAAGAGATTGAGTGAAGCACCAGTGAAGGCAACAAAAGAATTGATCCCAAGGGAAAAGAGACAAGAAAACAAAAACGGATTACAGGTAAAATTCTCAATCTAATAAAAAAGAGACATTAAGTAATGCCAAGAAATGGTGTTGAATATATGATGTTAAACTAAACATTAAAAATAAATGCAAGGAAGTAAAATAGGAATTGCTCAACAAGAAGTGTACAGAGATGGAAAAACTGCAGAACATAGGCATAGCAGGTATGCATAAAAAGATAAAATAAATAACAAAGTAGGATATATTTTCTTGGGGAATGGGAATAAAATCTAATGAGGGGGCAATCATAATGGAAAAAGAAAAGATACTAAAGAGATGGAGCACTTTAATTGGAGAGCTCTTCTATGACTAAGCTAAGGAGACTAAGCTATAATATATGAAAACATGTAAGGACTTATCGTATTAAAATCTGAGATTAGGTTAGCATTGGCCAAGATCAAGAGAGAAAAGCAGAAAGACCAGATTAAATTGTAATAGATATGTTGACAGCCTTAGATGATTTTGGTATTTATAAGCTTACCAAATTGACAAATAAAATATAAGACAATGGGGAAATACCAGAAGAGCATAGATCAGTGTTCATAGTTCCAGCAAAGAAACTACATGCAAGTAAATGCAAACATCAGTGTGATAGGCAACATAGCTATGCTAATCATTAGGATTCTAATAAAAAGAGATAACAGCAGAATTAATTTGAAAATAAGGCAAGACAGTGTGTGTTTGTTCAAGACACTGGAAAAAGAAATACAATTTTTAGGAACAGAATGCATTGAGTGAACAATGAAAATGCAAAATGGTCTGTGCCTATTTTTCATAGATTGCACAAAAACATAGGATAGGGTACAACACAAAAGCTCTTTGAAATATTAGAAAAGCTTGATATACACAGGTAAGCTGAGTAAACCATAACCTCAACTGGGAACAAACAGCCTGCATGCAGACATGAGTTTAGTGAATAGAAAGAGTAGTATAACAAGGATACATTTTCTCACCAGATGTATTTAACCTGTACAGTAAGATGATTAGAAAACCTACTATAATTTATTATCAGCAGACATAATCTAATCCACTTATCATATACAGAGGACACTGTGTTGATGGCAAACTCAACAAGAAAACTGAGCAAACTATTAGTCAAGAAGAAAATATTGATCATTAACTGTAAGACAGAATATAGAGTTGTCAGCAAAAGGTAGTGTCCAAGTTGCAAGTAATGTATTGAGGATGTCAGAATCGACCAGGTATTGAAATTTGACTATCTGCATAATAAAATGACAGATAATAGAAAGTGTGGTACAGAAATTTGAAACTGCACAAGAATAACTAAAGATCCTTTTCAAAACTAAGCAAAATACTAATCGATAGAAAAATGTAATTTGAAACAAAGAAACCACTGCTGAACTATTGTGTAATATCCAAAATCCTATATGGCAGTGAAAGTTTACAATGCCCTCATAGATGAAGAGGAAACTTGAAATGACAAAGATGTGATTCTACTTATGAATGTTGAGAATAACATGTGAGGAAGGAAGAATTTTTGAGGAAAATATAAGCTAACAATCAAAACAAAACAGATAAAATTTCTAGGACGCATAATGAGGAAATAAAGGTTGGAGATTTTAACCTGATTGAATAGTTTGAGTGAATAAAACAAGAAACACAACAGCAAAGAAGGACAAAAAGTTATTTAGTGCAACCAAAAGGTAGAGCACTATTTACATTATTCAAAAATTTATTTAAAATTTAAAAGTAATTAAAAATAATTAAAAGTTAAAAATTAATTAAAAGTATAAATTTATTTAAAAGTAATTAAAAGTAATTAAAAGTAAATTATTTAAAAGTATAAATTTATTTAAAAGTAATTAAAAGTAATTAAAAGTAATTAAAAGTAATTATTAAAAGTATAAATTTATTTAAAAGTAATTAAAAGTAATTATTAAAAGTATAAATTTATTTAAAAGTAATTAAAAGTAATTAAAAGTAATTATTAAAAGTATAAATTTATTTAAAAGTAATTAAAAGTAATTAAAAGTAATTATTAAAAGTATAAATTTATTTAAAAGTAATTAAAAGTAATTAAAAGTAATTAAAAGTAATTATTAAAAGTATAAATTTATTTAAAAGTAATTAAAAGCAATTAAAAGTAATTAAAAGTAATTATTAAAAGTATAAATTTATTTAAAAGTAATTAAAAGTAATTATTAAAAGTATAAATTTATTTAAAAGTAATTAAAAGTAATTAAAAGTAATTATTAAAAGTATAAATTTATTTAAAAGTAATTAAAAGTAATTAAAAGTAATTATTAAAAGTATAAATTTATTTAAAAGTAATTAAAAGTAATTAAAAGTAATTAAAAGTAATTATTAAAAGTATAAATTTATTTAAAAGTAATTAAAAGCAATTAAAAGTAATTAAAAGTAATTATTAAAAGTATAAATTTATTTAAAAGTAATTAAAAGTAATTATTAAAAGTATAAATTTATTTAAAAGTAATTAAAAGTAATTAAAAGTAATTATTAAAAGTATAAATTTATTTAAAAGTAATTAAAAGTAATTAAAAGTAATTATTAAAAGTATAAATTTATTTAAAAGTAATTAAAAGTAATTAAAAGTAATTAAAAGTAATTATTAAAAGTATAAATTTATTTAAAAGTAATTAAAAGTAATTAAAAGTAATTATTAAAAGTATAAATTTATTTAAAAGTAATTAAAAGTAATTAAAAGTAATTAAAAGTAATTATTAAAAGTATAAATTTATTTAAAAGTAATTAAAAGTAATTAAAAGTAATTAAAAGTAATTATTAAAAGTATAAATTTATTTAAAAGTAATTAAAAGTAATTAAAAGTAATTATTAAAAGTAATTTTAACCTGATTGAATAGTTTGAGTGAATAAAACAAGAAACACAACAGCAAAGAAGGATAAAAAGTTATTTAGTGCAACCAAAAGGTAGAGCACTATTTACATTATTCAAACTATTGTCCTCACCTTGGTTGTCATTTGTACAACGTTTCAGCCGTTGTATGCTCCAGCCTTCTTCAGATGCTTGGAATTTTGAACCAAACCCTTTATTACGATCAAGCGGGTATATCATTCTCATTCCTTGTGCAAAGCCTCTTTTGGTAGTCATGAGAAGGCTGGAGCATACAACAACCAAAACGTTATACAAATGACAACCACAATGAGAACAATAGTCCGAATAATGTAAATAGTATAAATACTAGTGCATCTCAGAAATATAGACAAATACTAAATGGTAGGAAGTTATGGGGAGCCATATTCTGAAATGATATAGTATATGAAAAAACCAGTGTTGGTGTTCAAGTGCATGTTAAATGTTTTAACAAGGTCACAATTTCACTGCTTGCTATAGATGCTATTTTCTGTGGACATGCCTCTGAAATCAGTATCCCTTTTGAGCAATGAATGCCACAAAGCATTGAAATCCACACTAGTCTAACTTATGCAACTAACAAATGAATTAACATAAACCACTTCCTTCAATTTCTTCACTCTGCATCAGCATTCTGTTTTTTATTCAGAACTTTCTCCAAGAAATGACAATATGCATTCTTTGTCTTCCAGATATGATCTGCAATACAAGATTTTACCAATTTTCCTTTTGATATGGCTTTACTATATTCTCAAAGTCTGACTTTAAGGAGAGGGTTAATCTCTCACTTGTTTTCCTTACTACACTTATATGAAATGTTGTAAATGAAGTTTTTTTCATACATTCTTTTCTCATAAGAAAACAACTCTAGTAAGAAAGTTACAAAGAATGGTTTTACTAAAGAAAACCACCCTGATGTTATAAAATAGCCACAACTTTTTGGATTCATTCAGGTGCAGCATTTAAATATTATTTTCTAACTTTTTTAGAGTGAGGTTCACCCTGTACAGGTTCTGGGAGCCACTCTAGGTAGAGGGCTACAAAGTAAGGGGCACAGTTTATACAAATATGTGGGGAAAATAATGGTTAAGACAGTAATGACCAGGAAAACATGATCTTGGGAGTCAGTTCCACAGACCAGTAGAAGCCACTCTAGGGTGGTACTTATTTCTCACCAATGAAATACAGAGAGAATGAGGTGGTTTGCTACAAGGTGTGTAACATGGGAGATCCTAGCCCTGAAGGTTAAAACTGGTGGAACTTAAGAAAATAGTTTGTCTAAGAACTTCCCATGGAAATAGCAATAGAGCAGTGAAAGGTTTGCAACATATCATCCGTGAGAGAAGGTTTGTAAGGTGGAAAATAATTTGTTATCCACAAGGATGTAGGAATACTGAGATTGGAATGTGAGGAGTGGGCAGATTTTGCCTAAATATGACAGCAGTACTCCATTTTAAACCGCACCTGACACTTGTAAAGATAGACAATAGCACAAGGTGTCATATTCTTACTGGCAGGGCAGTTCAAGTTACTAGCAACTTGGGCAGTCACCTGGGGTGCCATCACACCACCATATCATGGGTTTGGGATCTTCCAAAATTAAAGTTTATAAAAACAGACTTGAATCAAGACAGATTAAATTATTTGGCTATACTGTGAATAGAAAATCATTTTGTAAAGAAGATAGGTGTAGAAAGTACCATGAAAAGACTTGCAAATCTAAAGGTTAGTAAAATGTTTTAGGTAGGATGATGAATGTTTATTATATAATATATAATAATAATATGTTATATAATAAATATATATTATATAATAATACTTGTAAGGGTGCCACAATTCAACTTGCCTGGGGTGCCAGCAAATCCTAGAGCAATCACTGTTACTGGAGCAGTACAGGAAACTGATCATTTTTCCTGCGTCTTTATTGCTGGGTCCTTTATCTATATAGTTGGTGTCTATGTATTTTATCTTTTTATTTTTTGTTTTCTTTAAATTATAGACAATATCTCCAATGACAATACTTAATCATAGAATAATAGTTAATAAATTAGTCTTGTAAATCATTACTAGTTAATTCAGTTCTGAATATTCTCTTGTGTGAGACAGAGCTAAGCATTATACAAATATATTTTTTAAAAATTAATTTTTTTAATGATTCCTATATATAATGTGAAAAAAAGCAATGATGCAGTTGAGATATTTTATATAGCCCAATTTCAAATTAACCTAATTGTTTTTAACAGAAATGTTCATTAATTCAATGTGTAACAATGAAAGATCAAGAACAAATATTGCTTACAATTACCTTTTGATGAATTTAAAAGGTCACAGAGAGTGGTTTCTGATCATAATTCTTGATGCTGACATTAAAAACTGACCTCATTACATAACAAAGAGTTGATTGTCTCCCTTGCTTATTGTACAACTTTGGATTGTCTCTTATCAACAAACATTTAATTTTGTTCGTTCTTTTTAGTGAAGACAATAAGCGTTAGCTATAAATTTGGCTTTGTGATTTATGGTGTGAAAAACATGGATAGCCAAAAAGGTTATGCATATGTGAAACAGAAACATTTCTTCATGATTCAACCAATGTATTTTAATGTTGTTCTTTTACAGTTAAATGTGGCTAGAATTAACCACTATTATTTGGCATTATTATTCTCTTTCTGTTGTATCCTTTCAATATTTTTAAAATGCTTTCTCTTTTTCTCCTACACCTTGTCTGCTTTTCTATACCTCTACTCTCTTTTTTTCATAGCTTATCTTTATCTAGTGAGTTAGAATGCTTTCCTTAAATTCATAAAATGCTATATAGCAAGAGGTCAGTGGTGTTTGCCATGAATTTGTCAATGTAAAAGAAAACATTGTCATAAAAATAAATATTATCTACCACAGAGGATGTTCACAAGAAATAATAATACCACTTGTATAATAATATATCTTATTTATATTATAAATGATTTTATATAATAAGAAATATTATAAATGATTTTATACATTATGATTTTATATATTATGAGTGATTTTATATATAAATTGTGATAGGATTTTTATATATTATATATTGTAAACGATTTTATATAATAAGAAATATTATAAATTATTATAAATATAATATATATTATAAATTATTTTATATATAAATTGTAATAGGATTGTTTATATCTTATAAATGATTTTATATAATAAAAATTAATAATACTACTTGTATAAAAAAATTGTATAATTAGAAATAATAAGCTTATATAGATATAAAAATACCAGAAAAAATCTTATTCATTCCCCTTTAACTATTTTATATCCTTAGACATGACATAATCTGCCATTATTTCATGTTACTCCACTTCTCATTCATCACAGTGGTATCATTTATGAATCATTATAAAATCAAATTCAGATTCACTTAATTTATTTTAAATCTGAAAATATTCAGTTTCAAAAAAATCTAAAGTACAATAAAACAATTTTCTTGTTCATGTTATCTTACTTTGCTCAGATTTGACATTATTGTTATAGTCCAAACATAACTTATTATTATCATAGTCCAAATATGATTTTATTATCATAGCCAAAATACAACTTTAAAATTCAATTTCACATCCTCAAAATAATCACTAGAAAAAGTTGGAGCAGACTAAAAATCCTATCATCCGTTTCCTGTTTATGGATGCAAAATGTTTTGTATTTTGTTTTGTCAGAAATGACAAGGAACCCAAAATTATTATTTAATTTGAAAGTCTGTTTAAATTAACCATGAACCCCCTAACAAAATTCAATAGAACATTTTTGCTACTTCAAATTAAATTAATTCAATGCATCCAGATTAACAGTATAATGACAATGAAAATTTAATGTATATGATTCAAAAGAAAGAAATTGAGATGCAGAACAGTAAAGAAAAATTTTTGAATGAAATGAATTTTCTTTTTAGTTATCCCTTGTTCCCTGCTTAGGATTGTGTTTCTAGATTTTTCTAAAAAGTTTTCATTTTTTTTACTTCCAGTAGCCTCCTGCATCTTAGTGACATTGTTGCCTTGCTTGAAGCAAATTTATTTAAAAAATGCAAACATTATTTAAATGATTTTCTAAGCACAGCTTAGATGTGGCACAAGTTCTAAAGAATGGGGCACCCAGTGAAACTCAAACTCACTACTCAACTGTAATGATTCTCTAGTGAGACAAGCTTGCTAACCATTGAACCACACCAAGGTGCCCTTATTTAAATTTAAGTCTGCATGTGTGCAGAAAAGAGAGTAGTGGTTTTCATATATACATACATACAGATATATATATATATATGCGTGACTCTTCAGAAATGAATTGAGTTCTCTCAGTGACTGGCGTCTGTATACACTGCTTATATACAAGACGTTAAAATTTCCCTTCTCTGATGCCATGTGCCGATGGCTTAGGAAGTAGAGACTTCGACTGACACCAAATCGGTCGAGTTTCGATCCTGGCCAGAAGCAAGTAGATATGTCTAGCCACACTGATGAGCTGTGATACAGTGAAACTGGCTTGTATGTGGATGAGTAATATATTATGCTCTCATTACGATTGAGCTCTCTGGAGAAGAAAATTTTAAAAACAGTTCCCACTTCGGCTATAATGCGTGACTCTTCAGAAATGAATTGAGTTCTCTCGGTGACTGGCATCTGTATACACTGCTTATAAACAAAACATTTAAATTTCCCTTCTCTGATGCCATGCGCTGATGGCTTAGGGAGTAGAGACTCTGACTGACACCAAATTGGTTGAGTTTCAATCCTGGCCAGAAGCAAGTGGATATGTCTAGCCACACTGATGAGCTGTGATACAGCAAAACGGGCTTGTATGTGGATGACTAATATATATATATATATATATATATATATATATAGTGGGTATGGTTTTGGGTATAAACTTGTTAGCTAAAAGTGAGTAGAGAACTGAGGACAGTTGCATTGAAGTTGCTGGTAATCATAGTGGTTGCCAGTAATCAAAGTGGAATCAACTGAAATTTTCATTGCTGACTCCATTTATAATTTGCTTTAGAGGCTCTATGCCAAAATAGAATAATTTAACTGACCTTTGATTTTTCTTCTATGTTCTTGGGTATGGTTCTAAACTACATCCAAACAGAAAATGAAATCAAAGAAACTGATTTTGAAATTTTTAAAATTGATGGCATGAGCATTGTTTCTTGCATGGGTACCTCATAATGAGTTTATGGTTAAGTGGTTAGAGAATCTGCTTTTCAATTATTAGAGCTGGGTTCAAATCATACCATGGTCATTGATTTGTCAGGAAGCTTAGAAAGCCAATCTCAGGATGTAATACCTTTGAAAAGTGCCATACCACATGTTGACACACACCTTCTGAGTGAAACTGGTAGACAGAATTATCTCGAAGCCATTGATGGTTACACTAACACAAAGTCACAAGTCATCATGACTACTGGCCTTGTTCAAACTGTTGATCATGTCACATCATGATCGCTCCCAGAAACTAAAGTCTACTCAGCATAGTTGCTCTATAAACCACAGGTGTGGGAGTTGAAAAGTCACAAGTGGGCCTGCGCAGATATCTACAACAGGGCTTGGCTAGAGAAATAAATAGACATACTCAGATATGAGCATAATTATGTTATAGCTCACACAATTAACAGATTTTTACATTTTTTAACTGTATTAATTTAAAATAAATCAGTATTTGTCTATATTTCTGAGATGAGGTAGTATTTACACTATTTACATTATTCAGACTATTGTCCTCATTTTTGTTGCTATTTTTACACTGTTTAAGCTGTTGTATGCTCTGGCCTTCTTCAGAACCCTTTATTACAATCACTGGGGTATATCATCCTCATTTCTTACATAGTGCCTCTTTTGGTAGTCATGAGTTATCTCCCTGTAACCCTCTAAGTTACTTGCTCACCACTGCTGTAGCCTGGTACTGAACTCACAACTCTTTTGGTCAACAAACATCTATATCCACTGGGCCATGTGCCCTTAAGGACAAGAACAACTGAACTTTTGGTACTTATAAACCTAATGTTCAATAACCCTTTTTGTTTACCAGAGTTCATATTGCAATTTAACCATAATGATTTTCTCTGGCACTCCGTATTACTGGTTCTCATATTGTATTCATCTCTATGCTTGGTCAGCTTAAGAGATTTTTTTTTGGCCTAGCATATATGCTGATTCCTTAAGTTTACGTAATTTCCAGTGGCATTCTCTATTATTTCAATTTCATCCCATACGGAGCAGTGATCCCCTTTCTTACTCCATATCTGGTCAGCTACACCTGATTTTTCTATCTCCCCTCATGTTATAGCCTTGTGATGTTCTTGTAGCCTTACCTTAATGAAGCGACCTGTTTCTCCTTTATATTTCTTTCCACAGCTACATGCAATGATGTACACACAGTCGTTAGTTATGTCCTTCTCTGCTGGGGTCTTACTTGGGAGAAGTATCTGCAAAGTGTAGAACCACTTCTGAAGATCATCCTGATGTTATATGGATCACAGATCCTTTGTATTTTCTCTGATAACACCTTCACATAGGGTAGACAGAATGAGGCTGTTTTCTGAGAGTTGTTATCCTCATGCACCCTCCCTTCCATGTATGTCAGAGTTGTTGTCTTGTACCCTGGATAATTGTTTCCTATAGCGTACTGCTTATACTGACCATTTCCTGTTTGTATGACTCTGGATCGTTGCTTATGACTTTTGCTTGATGTTGAAGGCAGCAGATGATCCCTTTCTTTATATTGTATGGGTGGTGGGAGTTGAAGTTTTGAAGTTAAGATATTTTCCAGTGAATGTTGGCTTGTAGTATACAGATGTCTTGAGCTCCACCTCTGTTTGAGTTATTATCACATCCAGGAATGCCAGTTTGTTGCCACTCTCTTTTTCCATAGTAAACTGTATAGATGGTCTTATTGAGTTCACATCGTCCATTAGCATCTAGACCTCCTCCTGGTGTGGCCAGAGTATGAAAGTGTCATCAACATATCTCAGCTATAGAGTTGGCTTTAGAACTGTGGATTCTAATGTCATCTCTTCAAAGTATTCCATGTATATGTTAGCCAGTGATGGGGATAATGATGAGCCCATTGCTAAGCCTTCATCCTGCTAATATATGTCTGATCCCATTCCAAAGATTTCGATTTGAAATTCCTAGCACCTGAAGAAGGCCAGAGCATACAATGGCTGAAATGTCAAATGGCAACAAAGATGAGAACAATAGTCCAAATAATGTAAATAGTTAAAATAAATCATAACATTAAGTTACTAACACCATTTCATAATTACCTATTATAATTACAATTATATATTGTAATATTATATATAATATATATATACAGAGTCTGAAGTTTGAATTGTCATCTAGATTATGCAAAAATGAAAATAACAATGACATCACATTTTAACAGATATGTTTACCAAAATTATACAAAAGTACAACTGTTCCTACTATAATTGTGCAGTCAATAAAATCAAAAACAATATGCACACACACAAAATTAAAAATATAAAATGACGACAATTTACCCATCGCACCCTGTATAAAAAAATATTTTATATTATAATTATATTTATAACAAACTATTAGATAACTTCCAATCTGGAGATTTAAGGTCATGACCATATGACATTTCAAAAGATTTTCCAAAATTGAAAATATATATAGCGTTGGTTTTTTTTTTTAAATAAATTAAATTAAAACTATTAGACTGGGCATGACAGTCACATGATTTAAACTCTTTTGAAAATATTTAGAATTCAATGAAAAGAAAAATGAAAGGAAACCCCTTTAAAAATATTGATGGATTAAAAGAAGAAATTACAGATATTTGGAATAATATTGATAGAATTCTAATTTCTAATCTAATTTTTTATGCAAAAAACAGATAAGACATTTTTTGAATTGAAAAGAGGCTTGAATAGATATTACATTTCATTTCTCTTTTTAAATTAAAATTTTGTTTTTTAAATAAATCTTTTAAAATATCAATTGGGATCATATTGTCATTAAAAACAATTTTGATAAAATAATTATAACACAGTTATATTTTATATTTTTAATTTTGCACATGCACATTGTTTTTAATTTTGTTGACAGCACAGAGTATAGTAAGGACAATTGGGTACCATCTGCGAGAAAAAGAGCAACATAATGCAATTCACTCTGTGAGTAATTTGGAAACAGCACACTGTCTTACTTAGCATTTGCACTAGAAGCTCTAATACGAACATTTCAGGGTGTTTAGGTGTCAATATGGGGACAGTGCAGAGGATTCAGAAAGAGTTGATTGAGTCTAATGGTGATTATGAAGGTGTTTGGAGTGATCACTCAGTCAGTTAAGTGTCATACATAATACACGCTTTGGGCGACCATGTCTTGAAAGAGACATGACTCACTAGACAGAAGATTATCCCTCGGTAAGTTGCCATTGCTTTCTATAGTAGACTGGTTGCCATCCATGGCTATAGAACCTAATCTGTCCTATCATTTAACCCATAACTGAAGGGAAGAGATGGATTAATACCTTTCCCAAGGGTATTTGTGCATATGTGAATGTGAGGAATTCAACTGGAATTCAAACTCGACTCCCCGATTTGTCGTTCTGAGTTGATATCCACTGTACCACAACGCACACCCTGTACCACAATGCACATTCTCATTTATCTTCCCCCAGAGCCTTAGACTCAACAAGGAGGCCCACATCAAGTGTCTTAAAGAGGGTAACGCTGCTCTGGGTCAAGTGAGTGGCTGCTGGAAGACTTTATGTCTGGCAACAGGACTCTTCACCATGCCACACAAGCAGGAGAACCCAGTCATGACTATCAGGCAATTTCTACAACCACATCACCATCTAACTCCCCAGATTGCAACCCCCATGATTATTATGTGTGGGTCACAGTTGAGCAAGAAGAAAACAAAACTCCTTATAATATCAAAGATGAACTGAAGGCAAAGATTACGGCAGCATTCACCAACTTAAACAAGGAGACTGTCCATGAAAGTCACAAGAGATTCTAAAGTCATCTAGAGACGATGGTTAAAGCCAATGACAATTTCATTGAATAAATTTACCCTTTAGTATTTAAAGATATCTTTGTGCAATTTTGGTAAATATATCTCTTAAATAAGCTGTCAATGTTATTTTCATTTTTGCATAATTTAGATAAAAATTCATCTATCACACCATATATATATATATATATATATATATTTTCTAGACATATGCTATTAAATATAAGAGACAACGAATGTCTATTATGTTTAATCATGAGTCGTTCTAAACGTCGTATTTTTGCTTTAATTTCAGTTGAAAATAAAGACAAAAATTCTCCAACATTTGGATAATTATTTATTGGTTTTCTTCTAAGCTTTCGGCTCACATGAGCCATCTTCAGAGAGGTAGTTTAAAATGAAATATTATAAAATCCACCATCACCAACAATTTTATTTTGTGTTGACATAAAACTCCGCCTGGCAATGGCAATAGTTACCAAAAATAATAAACGCACTTCTTAAGTTTGCGATGCGGTTTTATGACGTCACACCGCGGGATAGCGCGAAATGACAACAAAACCATCTAGTCAAATGCAATGTAATATGTTATTTCCTGTTTTAAAGCTGATTTTATTGAGTGTTGGTTGTTTTGATTTGATGTACATGGCCTCCAATATCTGCAGGTTCCTCTTACTGTGTGTATGAGTAAGGATCACCGTATTGTTGACCAAAATCTGTCTGATATTACCTACATGTTTATGTTTTTCAGAGAAATGTTGTTTAATAGTATTCTGATCAGAAAGATGACATGTAAGTCTATGGGAGAGTGTGGTTATGGTAAAACCAATATATGTACTAGGTTTTTGATTAGTATCAGAGATGCAATCTCTGAATGGGCATGTAAATTGGTACACTACATTGGTTTTTTGTAAAGAATTTAGTTTAGTGCCTGTTGGGTTATTATAGACTATGAGGTCAATTGCATTTGACTAGATGGTTTTGCTGTAATTTCGCGCTATCCCACGGTGTGACGTCATAAAACCACATCGCAAACTTAAGAACTGCGTTTATTATTTTTGGTAACTATTGCCGTTGCCAGGTGGAGTTTTATGTCAACACAAATAAAATCGTCGGTGATGGTGGATTTTATAATATTTCAGTTTAAACTACCTCTCTGAAGATGGCTCATGTGAGCCGAAAGCTTAGAAGAAAACCAATAAATAATTATCCAAATGTTGGAGAATTTTTGTCTTTATTTTCAACTGAAATTAAAGCAAAAATATGACGTTTAGAACGGCTCATGATTAAACATAATAGACATTCATTGTCTCTTATATTTAATAGCATATGTCTAGAAAATTACTTGCTGCCTCGATATACTAAATATATATATATATATATATATATATTATATATATATTAGTATTAAGAAATGTTCAATACATTTATTTTGTAGAATTTTGAATATTTTTCATTTGGAAATGATTTATTTCCACGACTTAGCTTTCAACTTTTTGGTATCTTCAGGCAATTTACAATAACTGACTTTTCCATTTTTCAAACGCATAAACAAGGATGTTTTACAAACGTCTAACTAGAATTTTCAAAAAACCAAAATTTTTCAAAATTAGAGAGGAGTTATTTAAGTATTCTACAACACATTTATCCATTTTGCATGATCCTAGTATGTATCTATAGGTATGATTACATTTGGACATAATTTATGATCTTTCATTTAGTAATTTTTTTCATTCTGAGAACAACATAATAGCTAATTTTTCTTCCTGGTACAATCTGAAAACATTGCCCCCATTGTATGGTTTGGCTATTTTAATTATATGCCAAGTTATATCAGTTGCATTAATTTTAATACAATTGTATTAATTTTTATAATGTTGTAAATATAAAATAATTCTTGTAAATAAAAACACTAATAAATAAATAGTGATTAATATTTTTGTTGTAAAGAACAGAAAGAAATATATAAAGTCACTTTCATCATATAAACATTACCTAGGTACAAACATAGTTAAAATAATAGCAGTGTCACTGGAAAAAAAATTTTGAAAGTCAGTGTTTTTGTCCAAAGGCCCAAGTTTGCTGAAGATTTATTACTAATTGAATAGCAATAAATCTTTTATTATTGTTACTGTTACTATTGATTTAATTCTTTTTTTCACAAGCTCTATGTTTCATCTTCTCAGTCTATGAAGATCCTTTGTTGAATGAAAGCCTTTTCCAGATTCAGGTAGAGAAATGGGTCACTACTCTACTGTGCTATCCCAATACATGTTGGGAAGTGTGGGTGTAACACACTTGAGCAATGACTAAGTGAATGTAAGGAACTTGACTGGAAATCGAACTTAGCTCTCTGATTTCTTATCCCAAGCTATTATTCATTACACCACCTGCACACCCAAGTAGTCACCCATGTAGATACTAACCAGATTCAACATTGTTATACTCTGCTTCAAATCTGTTTCTGATTCACCACACATCAAAATTTGTGAGCTGGATGTGAACACTATGAATACAAAATTAAAAATAAAAATGTCACTCTCTGTGCAAAGATTTTAAGCATAACATCCAACTTGCAAAACAATTCCCCAGAATATGAAGTAAAATCTAAACGTTGGAGCCAATTGCAAATGTTGCCATTAAAACAAAAGCATTTAAAAAAATGTTGAGTCATGTATCCACACTGACTGCATAAAAGAACCTGCTCAGTAACACTAAAGGTAGTTCCCCAGTGGTTTCCTGGTCAATCACCCTGACACAAGCTTCAATGCCAGGTCCACACACAACCCTCACATCTTTCAGGTTGTTTCCCTTGCCCACCAAAGAGGCATTCTACCTTGATCCATTATATTGGCAATACAGTTAATTTTATTTTAACATGTCTTGTCGCTTTTATTTCTGCTTAACCAGCAATACTTTGATGTTTTCATTTGTAACGCTTGAAATGATATCCGGTATGTAAAAATGTTTAACTTTGGTGATTGTACGAGGTTTACTGTTTCAACCTAATATGGCTATGTTGCTTAATACAGCTATTTCCATCTACTAAGCTGATATTACCATTCTCGGGGAGCCCACCAGTATCTTCTCATATATGCAAACATTAATTTCATTGAGCTTGTTAAAAGAGAGAAACATAAGATTGATAAACATATCTTTAAACTCCTTAAAAATAATGATTCTTTTAAAAGAGTTTGTGACCATGAATATTATGTGATATCAAATCTTTCCTGTGTGAGTTCAGGAACTTAGATATTTCTTCTATTTATCATTCAAAATTTGTTTTTTTATCTGGAGTTAAACACTAAATGTTTGTACTTAAGATTAACTTATTATTGAGGCTTCTATGCTAAATGCATACATATTTTCAAAACTTACTCCAGGAAACGATTACATTCATAGGGCTGTTCACATGGGCAGCACACTCCCAAAGACGAAATGAAAACTGAAAGTGTTTGTTAAAGGGACATCATCATCAATTTCAGCTATGACCAGCCTTTCCCATTTACGGTCTTCCATTACGTTTTGGAATTACTACTTTAATAAATAAATGCCATCTTCAATCAATTGATCAGTGAAGGTACCTGCTGGTCTCCCACAATATCGTTTCTCGCTCAGATTCCTAGAGTAAGGATTTGTAAATAATTTAATTCTTTTTTTCCAGTAATGATTACTGAATCTTTAAAATTCGGTAAAGGGACATAACTTCGCTTAATTAGTAGATTATTTTTCACATTTAACCCCCTTTTAAATATCACTTTTTTTACAATAGAAATAAAATGATTAACCTCTGTGAGCAGGTTCAATGGTGCCCGATAAACACTACAGGCTTAACATAATTTCTAAACATTAAGCATAGACGGTTTTCAGTTTTTATTCTAGACTTATGTTCTTGTATAATAAAGCGTTTTCATGACCTGGCACTCCTAAAACTTCAGAGGTGACACAATAAAACGTGAATAACTGACTGATCTCATTCTTTATCTGATCAGAACAAACCTGATAAAACCGAGACATATGACAAGACCTATATAAACCTATTTTACAAAAGAATTATAAGTGAAAAATTGAAACACACTTACATTTTTGCGTTGTGGTTCAGTGGATATCGACTCGGAACGAGAAATCGGAGAGCCGAGTTCGAATTCCAGTTGAATTCGTTGCAATCATATACGCGCAAATACCCTTGGGAAAGGTATTTAATCCGTCTATTCCTTCCAGTTATGGGTCAAATAACAGGACAGATTGGGTTCTTTAGCCTTGGTTGGCAACCAGTCTACCGCAGAAAGCAATGGTAACCTACTGCGGGATAATCTTCTGCCCAGTCAGTCATGTCTCGAAAGAGACATGATCGCCCAAGCGTGTATCACGTATGGCACTTAACTGACCGATTATAATACAGTACAGTACAAGTGGACTTCAGTCAAGATTATGGTCTATGACCAAGTTGCAGTTGTGAACTTCATAACACTTTCCATGGCTAGTGTAAAAACTGTACAGTATTTGTGTCATCAGTATTTGTGTCATCAGGGCTACATAGGGTTTTTAATTTAGATTTTCTCTTCTAGATTGGTTGCCAATCATGGCTACAGAGCCTAGCTTCTGCTACTATTTAAACCATAGTTGGAGCAAGAAATAATCAATTCATAACTTTCCCAAGTTAATCTAATAAACTTAATCGGAATTCGGTTTTGGCTTACGAATTTCTTGTTCAGAGCTACTAACCATTTATACCAGATAAATACAGTTGGTTAAGCTTCTTTCATTTTCTTTTTTCTAAGTTCAACTGAGAAAGCTTAATTTTCACTTCAGTGTAAATGCTAGACACTATTTAAATAAAAGTTCAAATTCGAATATACAAAAGAAATATAATATTCAAATGTGAAATTTATTCATGACAGTTTTAACTTTACCCGCTATTTACAGAGTCGCCTCCCTTTATATATCTTTAATACGCATTTTATTCTCTTAAATTATCGATGGTATTTGATAATTAGAAATGTTTGTGTAATATTACCAAGTTACCTCTAATTACTGGGCAATGACCTAAGTGAAGTTAATAATTCCCATGGAATCTTTATATATTTTCAGCTAAGAATTTTTACAGTAATTTCTAATGAATCTACTGGGGATATAACTACCAATTCGTCTATTCTAAACTGAATAGCTTACTTTTTTCAAAAAAGTTTGTACACTTTATATCAATGGAAATTTGAATATAGCCAAATGACACACACACACACACACACACACACACACACACACACACACACATATATAATTATGTATAAAACAGTCCAATCTGAAAATGGAAAGTTAAAAAATTCTTTAAATTTTTGGTTGGCACCCACCAGTATCACTTTAAAATGCTAATGTCTTTGGGAAAGCCATGAATTCAATATTCCCAGTTTAATATTCAATTGACACTTTGAGTTATCTGAACAAAGTCTCATTACAAGGATAGTAAAATGTCAGAGAGGGAAGAGAACTGAGTGGGAAACTACAGATGTTTTTTTAGTAATGAACTTATATGCATAAGTAACAAATTAGTGACCTGTTGATAAATATATGCATTTATATGCATGTGTATAAACAGGGAAGAAAAAATTTATCCATGTAAAGTTATGGTAAACATGCTAGACTTATAATGCTAGACTGTAAGTTTGTGATTTGGTGTAATGCATAGCATAACATCAAATGTCAAAGTTAACATTAACCTACAAAAACCTATCTATCTATCTATCTATCTATCTATCTATGCTTCATTAAAATAAATGGTAAGTTTTCTTTTTGAGCTAAGCCAAACACTGTAGTCAATTTGAAATTATATATAGCAGGATTGCTTAGAGTTTTCAGTTGTTTTGGAAATGCTCACATACAGTAATGAAACATCAACACAGAAATTTTAAAAAATTCAACCTCCAATTGGTTTTCACACATTCCATTTTTACATATTATATTGGATATTTTGCAATCACACACACACACACACACACACACACACACACACACACACACACACACACACACACACTTCTTTGTCTGTCACATTCAATGAAACATATAAAAGACAGAATTGTACCCAAGTATATAATATATACAGGGTGGTCCAAAAGTAGGCAGACAGTAAATGATGACATTTATTTTGAGATTATATATACAATTATATTTACTTATACAATTATTAATTTGACAACTAAATTTTATTGTGTACAATAATACAAGATTGCTTAATTTTTATCAGCACAGGTGTGTAAACTATTGTCCATCACAATTTACACAGCTTTGAAGTCTATCACTTATGCTTCCACAAATATTTTTGTACAAGTCTCTGTGTATTGATTTCTTGAAAGCATTTCTTATATAACTTTTCAATAATGAAAAGTTTTTGGTTTTTCAACTATAAACTTTGACATTGATTACTCCCCAAAAGAAGAAATTCATTGGGGTCAAGTCAGATGAATATGCTTGCTAATCAATTGAATCTCTTTGGTCAATCAATTTCTCAGGAAATGTTACAAGATACTCACAGACTGCTCTTGAATAGTATAATATAATGAACGCCATTGTAATAATATAAGTGATACACAAACCTATTCTACCTACTGTCCACCTATTTTTGGACCACCACACACACACACACACACACATATATATATATATATATATATATATATATATATATATATGGTAGTCCAAATATATATATATATATATATATATATATATATATATTGTTGTATTTTGGGTAGCAAGGAAAGCAAGAATATGGAAGCGAGTTCCACAGGCGGGAAGTGCGAGAGAAGAAGCTGCAGGAGTAGAATTGTCATCTGCATTTGGTTAATCTAACTGTGAATGGGTGAGACCCAGTTGCCAATCTGGTTGTACGAGTAAACACCTATTGCAGAGGCACCAGTGACTTAAGTTTGTTGGAGCAGAAGCCATGAAAGTATTTATAGAACAGACAAAGGGAGGCCACATCTCATTGGTGGGGAAGTGGCTGTAGTCGAGCCGCCAAGTCAGTACCTATCACATTACTGATTCTCCTTTGGAGCCTGTCGAGAACACTGAGATGAACAGCAGGGGTGCCTGACCATATATGGCAGCAGTATTCCATGCATGGACGAATGGTTGATTTGTATATATGCAGGATAGATTCAGGCAGGAAAAACATCCTGGTCCAACACAGTGATCCAACCTTCTTAGCAGTGGATTTAGCTATGGACTCAATGTAGTGGTTCCATTTGAGATCAGAAGAGAGGGTAAGGCCGAGGAGGTGCAGAGTATTGCTCTCAGGGAGATTTGCTTGGTCCATGCTTATGGGAGGCAGGAGACATACACTATATTTTTCATCACTAGTTTAGATTTGATAGGGTTACTATTATTAGAAACAATCAAAGTTTACTGTCTTCCATTTTCTATAATATGTTTTAAATTTTACATGTTTTTTGAGAAATTATGGCAAAAATATGATGTTTAAAATTTTTCATATAGAAAATTCATCCTGTTTATAATTAATGTGCATTCGGTGGCAAGAAACATGTTGATGTTTTCTTGTCTGTTATTTTTAATGCTAGTGTCATGTATTTTTTGTAAAAATAATTTTGTTTGTTTATCAGTGATGTATTTGGGAAAATTATATATATATATGTTAAAAATCAAATATAGATTGGAATCTGGCAGCAGAATGATAAGGTAAAGAACAAATAAAGGGCCACATGAAATGCTGTTATTAATCCGTCCACATCTCCATGGTCATTGTCTACAATTTAAACTGAATTCCTTAACGCTATCTAGCGCATACTGACCAAATCTTGCCTCAAGTTATCGGTTTGAAATTTGCCAGATAATATGTATAACATTTTCAATTCTTCTTTGCAAATACTTGGTCAGTTCTAGAAATGCATAGGTTGTATGATGCAAAGCAGTGAAATTGTCTTTTGTTAATTTGCCATTTCTTCCAGAAATGCTATTCCAAGATTCTAACCAGTCACAGTAGAGAGAGTAATTTAAAATTGTCTTCATTCCACCCACATCTATTGAACGGGTGAAGAGGCTCATTCCTTGTTTCCTGTTTAGGATGCGGTTTCCGGTTTTCTCTTTTCCAATCTTTTCACTCTTTTCTTTTTTTCTTTTTTTTTTTCAATTGGAGTAGATAGACTAAACTATCGCCCGGTTCACACTCCACCCACATCTATTGAACAGGTGAAGAGGGTCATCTCTTGTTTCCTGTTTAGGATGCGGTTTCTGGTTTTCTCTTTTCCAATCTTTTCACTCTTTTCTTTTTTTCATTTTTCATTTTTTTCAATTGGAGTAGATAGACTAAACTAAACTATCGCCCGGTTCAATAGATTGATATATGTTTTCTATTTGTTCTTTATCACACACACACACACACACACACACACATGTACACACATATGAATAAAGACAAAAGCTAAACATCTTAGTCAATGCATTTCCTCCTCTGATAGACTTTATCAAGGCAAAATGTATGAGCATTCTTAAATTTAATAATTTTGAAAAACTAATATTTCTAGTAAATTATTTTTGCTAAAGCCTAGGATTAGGTATATTTACACTACCCCTGATTCTTACTGGGGCGAGTTGTTACACAAGGTCGATTTTTAAGGTGTGTACACACAGGCAAGGGATAAAAGTTGCCTGGGCCTCGCAACCATTGTACCACTAATCCACCTCTCTAATGCAATGGGGTGGCACAGCCTCAGGCATCTATTTCCTTGAACCACCTGGCCTATGCCAGGTAAGTATTAAAACATGAATCAAAAGTCTCAGCTAATACAAATGTATTTATTATATGGAGGGAGAAGGGTATCACCACCTCCTATGGAATGAAGTTAAAATAATAGATAGAGATCACTACTGAAAACTATGTAAATTTAAGGAATCAGTGCATATATCAGGCTACAAAAATCTCCTAAGTCGACCAAGCATAGAAATAAGTACAATACAGAAACCAGTAATACGGAGTGCTTGAGAAAATCATTAGTGGCAAAGATAGCAATACGAGCTCTGGTAAAAAAAATGCTAGAGAAAATTATTAGCATCAAAGATAGCAATGCGAACTTTGGTAAAATCATGGTTACTAGGACATTAGGTTCATAAGTCCCGGAAATTCACATTCAGTAGATAAAGATGTTGGTTAGTTCCAGTGACTTAACCCAAAGAGTTGTGATAACTTAGAGAGTTAAAGGGAGATAACTACATGGCTACAAGAAGTGGCATCACATATGGAATGAGAATGATATACCCCAGTGTAATAAAGGATTCAGTTCAAAACTCCTTGCACCTGATGAAGGCCTGAGTATACAATGGCCCAAACATCATAAACATGGCAGTAAAGATGAGGATAATAGTCTGAATAATGTAAGTAGTGTATATATTTACACTTGAGTTAAAACATTCATCTCATTTCAAATTGGAACTTTTTATGAAAAGTTCTATATTGTGCATTATCTAACTCTTTAAAAGAAAATAATTCAATGAAGTGAATAGTTATTGACTTTTTAATATGATAATCCTCAACAAAAATTGTCACACTAAAGATTTTAAAAATTGATCAATTGAAATAAATAAAGACCATATGCAAATCTAAAGATATTAACCTATGATGGTTTAGTGAATGACAAAATGAAAAAAAAACCTGTGTAATTTATTTTGTTCTACAAAGGGACTTCTTCAGACTAAATAATGCTTTACTGATGGAATCATATATATGTAGGGAGAAGGAAAAAGCACAGTAAATGTTAGCCATAGTTATACAATGAGAGAAATGCTAAAGCTTAACTTTAAATTCAAATTTCTGGTGTCCAATGTGTCTAGAAACATGACTTAGTCAACTTCATTCAACTTTCTACTGTTTCTGTTTTTTTTTTTCTTTTTACCACTGTTGATTTTAATAATAACGCATTATAATATTAGTAGTTTTGTTAATAGAGGCAAAATGCTGTATGATTTTGGACATTAATTTACCATGGAAAATTCAGAAATTAAGGCATTTTGTATATATTTTTACCTTAATAAATTATTTTATTTTTAATTAAAACTACATTCTTTAAGTTAAAATTATTGTTAGACTTATTACAATAAACAACTAATGCATTGAGTGTAATGTTTTGTGTTCATATATTATTTTACTTAAATTTCTACACGTTATACCTATATATTTCTTGTGGTAAGTTTTTAATCTACCCTGTACATATCTGCTTCAGGTTTTAAGTTATTATTTTGCTTTGTATTAATTGTTTTTGCAGTTTTAACAAATCTTGTATTAAGTATAGTTAAATTTGATTGTAGTTGTTACTGAGTTAGTGGGTAGTATTATATGTTTAGTTTTATCAAACTATATTGTTTTTCTAATTCTATGAATCTGATTCTGATGATCTTTATGATAAGCATTAAATGGGCTTATAGTCAGATGACATTGAAACATTGGTTCTCGTTTGATTACCAAAGTTAAGCAATGTCATGCAAGGTCAGTACGTAGATGGGTTATTACTTGGGAATACCAGGTGGTGTAAGGTTGGATGTGCAGGTGGTGTAAAGATTAAAAGAAATTGGATAGCTGAGTGCCAATTCCAGTCATGTTCGTTAGATTCACTTATGCACAAATACTCTTGGGAAAGGTATAAAGTGACCTCTTTTCTTTCTCCAGTCTATGGGTCAATAAGTAGAACTTCTATCAGTAAGAATCATTATTATCACAAAAAATTCTTACAATCTAAAAATATTTTCTGCTTTTAAATAACTTGAAAAAGGCTGGTAAGCAATAAGATCCAAAAAAAGAAAAAAAAGAAAAAAGAAAAACAAGCATTAAATATGAGATGATTAGGGTTCTGGAGGAGTTTGAAAGTATTTTCAATGCATTTCTGTTTATTGGGCAAATACTGAGGGTAAACATTCTAAGTGCTCTTAAATAGAAACCAATAATTATTCAGAATTTTATTTCTATTCACTATGTTGTTGCTATTTATATTATAACAACAAAATATAATCCCTATAGGAATCTATACATTAGTTTTATGATACACTACCGGCCATAATTATTAAGCCACCCCAGTTTTTTAAAAAAATTATTTATTTTGTACTATTTTTAGTATTTATTGCCAAATGGATAATTCTAAATGAAAATAGAATGGTTCTTTTATTATTATTACTGAATCACCTTAAATTTTCTTCATTCTTTCATTGATGAAACTGCAATATAGGTAATTATTAAATATTTATAAATTCATTTGATGCCCATTTTATTATGCAGTATTAACAAAATAGCCATTCTATTTTCATTTACAATTATTCACTTGTCAAACACTAAAAAATAGTATGAAATACATCATTTTTTTTAAACACTGGGGTGGCCTAATAATTATGGCTAGTAGTATATATCAGTTTATAGATCATATTATCCCATGTTAACCTACGTTAAAAGCTTTATATTTCTATTTTTGTATGAATTTTATATTTTCTGTACCTCCAAAGAAAATAGATGCATACTTGAAACTAGAAAAATAATGTAACCCATTAACAAAATTAACAAAATTTCAAAATGTTTTTAAGATAGAAAGTAGTTACTTCTTATATGGTCTATTTGGTTATTTATTTTACAAATGACATAAATGTATTACTTTTATTGATCTGTTATTATTATTATTAATCTTCAACAACATTATTATTGGTGGGTAATTGAATGACAAAATTGGAAAAGTCCTGTTGTGCATTTCATCTTTTGAGAGGATTTATTCAAACAAAAAGTTATAGGGGGTATCTTATCTATTCTTTTTCTGTTAGTTGTGGGAGTCCGTTCAAGAGAAAGGTAGTTATATATTGTTGCAGGTTAACGGAATTTGGCCTTGTCGTAGATAGCCTACTATAAGTCATAAAATGATTATAAAATCAAGAAAAGCTTATTGAGTTGAAAATAACATTTTTATATACACATATCAATTAATGTTCTTACAATTAAAGTAATACTTGAATATAGGTCCAACGGAAATTAAATGTTCATGGCAAATATAATGCTGAAAAAGATAATTAGTGTTTAGGAATGAGGGGAGTGGAGGTATGTGAGGAATGTCTTTGAAGTAGTTGCTCCTTAGGTCAGTCAGTACTTTTGAGACAGGGGAGAAGGAAAGAGGCAAGCGTAGTAACCGCTTGACTTAGGTCAAGGGGATCTCGATTACACTCTTCTCCTCTCATCTGCCCATCTGCTGGGGTCTTGTCTGTATCCGCTTTTTATATCTACTTTTGGATCAAAAGCAGCTCGTTTTGGGATTTCATACTTGTATTTGATTCTGGGCTTCCTATTGGCTGGTAAATAAAATTTACGTAGGCTCACGAAATGGAAATTTGATATTTGATTAATTTTTATTTTTCAACCGGAACATCTGTGTGAATACACCTGCGCAGAGACAACTTTTGTTCATTTGCTTTCTGGTCGTTATAGAATAAACATCCGGTCCCTTATTTTTGCTCAGACGATAGCACCACTAAGTACAGAATGCATAACAAATATTTCTGTGTTGCTGTTTAACTAGTAGTTTTTATATTGTCTACATATCACATTCTTTCATTATCAAATCTTACTCATCAGAATAGCAATCAGTATGCAATTATCATGATTGTAATCAAAATCATTATCAATGAAGTACAATCATTAATGAATGTTACCATTAATTATTTCTAAATATTTAACTTACACTATACTCAGAACTGCTGATAGCATTTAATCTTTATGGAAACTAATATATGAAATACAAAATGCAATTCACTGACATTTTTCATAATGTATTGAATAAATTTTACTTATGTAAAATTTAATCAAATTCAACATAAAAAATTAAATATAAACTAGATTTTAAACTAAAGCAAATTAATCAATTTATGTTCTTTAAATTATTTTAAACCGTAGATACATTATTCATCTATTGTCTGGTTTGTACCCCTCCCCAGTCTTTTGAACAGGAGTAGAGGTTTATCCCATGTTTCCTGTTTAAGATTGGATTTCCAGTTACTTCTAACGTTAATTTAACTCTTATATTTCCACTTTCTTCGCCTGAACTCTGAAATTTTAACACACACTGAATAAAGTTGTAAAAACTATTTTATTTCTTCTAAAATACAGTTTTTTTAGCTGAAATGTTGTCAAAGCATTTGGGAGTATGTGTGTTAAGTAATTTCGCATAAATAAAAGTAACAATGATTTTAATAAAACGTTTATTGATAAGTTGCATATTTTGCTGAAATTTATAAATGCACCTCTATCCTATAATAATTAATTGCAAGAAAAGTGCATTAGTTAGTAGTAGTAGTAGTAGTAGTAGCAACAATAATCATCTGTTTTTAAAAGTAACCTGAAATAATCATGTTTTTAAAAGTAACCTGAAATTGTTCAATTTATTTTCCTGATGAAGTTATAGAAAAAGTTAATGCGAAAATATAAACAATGTCACTCGCTCAGTGAGTGAAAACTTTATATGAAAATATACCTTTTCTCCTTTTACGTTTACTTTTTTTGTATAGAAAAGAAAGGTATTATTGAATTAATTGTTCCTGGGTTTCGTTTAGAACTTTTAGTTTGTCATAGTATGAGTAACACTATAACTGCTTAGAGAGAGGAATACTGATTCACTCTAGCACTCTAATTCTAATTTATACAGAAAAATTAAATCGAAGTCAAAAAGAAAACGAATCAAGAAAAACAACAAAACAATGCTCTCATTTTTTTATTTTTTTGTAAAAGAAAAGGCCCATTGAAATGTCGGCCGGCGGCAGTGGCGCCCTCATTTGAACTGCCCACTCACTATCATTCCCCGTTTTCGCTGTTGTTGTCTTCCGTGTAGTACCCTAAGAATTATTCTCATTTTAATTCACAATGCTGTTTGTCTCAGTCGGGAGTGCTTTTTTCCCCCCACTTAGTTACCGGTAGACATTTCTTTCTTTCTTGTTTTTTTATTTATTTTTTTAGAAGTGACAGGCAAAAGTAGTTTTGTGGCATTTCTCAACGCACAGCTTACATTTCACTGATTGAGTGCGCGTGTGTCAAGGTCACACAAACATGGCTGATAAGTGGCCCAACACGAAAGATGCCTTCGAACTTAAAGATGTCATCGGTAAGTTTATTTTTTTACACAATCCGAGAGCCCACTGTGATATTTAAAATATACTTCAGGCATTCAGCTATCTTTTAGATTTATTTACAGCGCATAAAATCGCAGTTAATTAGGTTTATTTCTCTTCAATATCGACCACATACACTACTCCGATTTTAAATAGTTGATAGAATGCGAATGGGTCACAAACTGGGGGATCTGTGTTTTACTGCCTTAGCTTTATAAAATGATCCCCCACTTTTTTAATACACCTTTAGTGTTTGACTAACTTGTGCTCGTTGACTGCACACGAATGTACCACTTTTTTGTAAAGGTTTTTTAGACTGCGAATTCACGATTATTCTTGCTATATTTCCATATAAGATATGTGTCTAAGATTGTGATTGTTGTTTAGGTCTGATCGTTTAATCTTCTTTAGTGGAATTATTATATTTTTCTTTATTCATTCGCACCTAGTCTTTTGCATAAATGGGTGCTCGTATTTTTAATTTATCAGGTTTATAATTGGTTCCCCCACTTTTTGCCCGCCTTGTATGTGTACAGATTCCATCAG
This sequence comes from Ascarosepion bandense, assembly GCA_037127315.1. Lineage (NCBI taxonomy): Eukaryota > Metazoa > Mollusca > Cephalopoda > Sepiida > Sepiidae > Ascarosepion > Ascarosepion bandense. The sequence continues at coordinate 91,827 of JBBBDQ010001711.1, forward strand.
TTGATGTCTTTTGTTACTTGTACTTGGGATAATAAAAGTATATAAATAGTAAATTAAAACTAAGCCAAAAAAAGAAAATAATAATAATTACTTCTCAGCTGGTGTAAAAATACACAGATCGCACTCTACTGCCTTACTATCTTAATTTTTTCCAGAATCTTTCGGTTATAGTTAATTTTTAATTTTTAAGTAATTTAAATGAGAAATTGAGGGATTTAAGTTGTAGAATTTGTTTGATATATCCGAAAAACTGATTTCCGTGGCGTAGTGTATCTATTTCTTGTGTGTTTTTGTTGTCTTTCTTTCTAAAATTAAATAAAACATTTAAAATTTCAAAATTTGGATTTAAATGCTTTTTTTTTTCATTATTATACTTTTAATGTTGCTATTATTTTTTTTTTTTTGCCTTGTGTTGTGAATATGGTATTTAATTTATTTCAAACTTTTGTTAATATTTCGTTTTAATTTCACGATTCTTTTTTTTTTATTAAAAAAAATCAAAGGAATTCTTACAAGGACAAAAGATCTCTTAGTCTTAAAAACAAGACAAAAACAAAACAAAGAAGATAAGTTTTTTTGAATATCCTGGAATTTGAACAATTCTAATGGAAATATTAAAACTTCAGTTATTGTTTTACTTTATGGGAAAATATATCAGGAAAAACATAGTGAAAAGTAAAACTAAAAGTTTTTAAATAAAACAAAAGCAAAAATTATTGCTACACTTAAAATCTAAGTGAATTGTTAGTCAGTGTAAGAAAACTCCATGCTCCATGGATCTACTTAAAAAAAACAAATGTTTCATAAAAAAATACATTTTTAAAAATTAGATACAGACTGATGGAATATTATTTATATATTTATGATTGAAACTGTTAGCTGTGATAAACGTTGTTTTTTTATTTTTTGATGTCTATGCAAACAAATGTTATTTTCATAAAAGATCGTTTGATTGTTTATTACATAAATTATCGTCGTTTACTTATTTTTTTAACATGTTTTGCATTATCAAAAATTGCTTACAATTCTCGTCAAAGAAGCAATATTTTTAAATAATTATTAATTTTTTAATCAATTTAATATTTTTCCGAATAGGCCACTTTTCTTTTTTGTTAATTCAAATTTCGCCTATTTGTGCAACCATCTCTCATCGTATTCAAAGTTTTTGTTGTTTTTTTTTTACTCTCATCTGGTGTGTCGTGACTTCTTGTGGGATTTTTTGTGTATGTTTTCTGTGGTCTTAAAACCTTTTTTTATTTAACTTTAAAGCTTTATTCATTGCAATATTTACAGTTTTCACTTTTTCTTAATAACATTTTCTAGTTTATTTTCACGAGGAATGTGTCGTCTATTTTTCTTTCCTCTTTAGTCTTGATCTCCGCTTACACCCAAGGATTCAGCATGCATAAAAAATAAAATGATTTACTAAAAAAATCTGTTTTTAGATTTCAGTAATGAAGTCTAAAAGCTTTTTGTTTTTTAAATTATGCTGTTAGTGTGTAAAAAGTGTAAACTGAATTATCTCTTAATTTTTTTTTTTTGTCCAAACCAAATTCCACTGGTGGTAAAGGTTTTTAAAATGTCAGCATTATTTTTTGTGTTGTCATTTTTATTTTATTTTCATTATTTTTGTGACAAAAATAATGAAAATAAAATGTTGTGAAGTGACCTGTGTGTGAAATAAAATTGTTATTCATTATTTAAATTTTGATTATGTGTAAATTTAAGTTTACTTTTTAGATTTTTTTTTTTTTTTTGTCATACCATAAAAAAAAAAAAAGAATAGGGCAATAGGTTATCGTTGTTAATGTTATTGTTATACCATAACCAATCTCTAACTAACTAGGAATAGAAAACTTTTGACAACATAATTTAATCATTTTTTCACTGTTAGGAAAATAGTTAAAGTAAAGAAAAAGGAAAAAGAATCGTATTTTTAGCTGTTACTCTATGAGTGACATTTTTGTCTACCGTAGTTTACGTAGAGGCCAGGGGGTAACAGATGTAAATATATTTATTTATTTTCTAAAAATAATAATTTCAAAAATAATTTCATTCATTTGTGAATAAGTCCTGAAAGCTTCATTAAAATTCGACAATTATTTGATTTTTGCAAGAATTTCCAAATTATTAAAGTTTTTCATCGAAAAAAAAAAGGAGTTTAATATACATTCCATAATAAACTCTGGTAACAATTTGGTTACCCGCTGACAAAAAAAAATATATATTTTTTACGAAAATTTCGAACGTGTTAGAAAGGGTTAGAAATTCCCCAAAAATATTTGATCTCTCCTATTAACAAACACTTTGACGGAAAAAATTTGTTTTTATTAAGGTTTTTGGGGGCAGGTGGGGGGCTTTTTTTCTTCATGCTATGCTGTTTTTTCAGCGAATTGAGGTAAAAAAATAAAAATAAAAAAATAACTACAATGTACATTACAAGGTTACCTAATTGATTGTAATGTAAATTGTAGTTATTATTATTATTATTTTTTCATCAATATTACAAACAACACACTTCTTTCTTCAGGGGTAAATTTAATCTTTGATTTTTGTCTATATCAACAATTTTTTTGTATTTTAATCAAATCTTTTCTTTTATAAAAATTTGTTAATTTTTTTAAAACTTTATTTTGTCTCTTGACTCTCTTGCCTTCTCAACTGTCAAAATAAAATCCAAAATGAGATGTTAAAAAAAAATGAACTAAAAATTGATTACCAGAATTTCGATTTCTGAGTTTTTTGTTAGATTGGAGAGTAGATTTTTCTCTTTTAACTTAAAAATTCATAGCACATTTTTTCTCCCCACCAAACAAAAAAACAAAAATTCCGAAAGTGACGAACGTAACAGCCAACAGAACACTACACAACAATAACATTAATGTAAATGTTATCATTGATCACTCTTCTTTTAAATGGAAATCAAACTTTAAAGTTAAAATTATTTCCATCCTTTTTTATTAGGATTTACCTGGTGCATTACAAACAATTCTGATCGAATTTTAAAACGACGTAGTTTGTGATAATAAAATAAAAAAAAAATAAGGATTACAGTTACAGTTTTTTTTTGTTTTGTTTTGTTTTTTTTAACATTGAAAAATACATTTTTATTGTAGTTTTCAGATTCTTTATTAAAAAATAAATTTGTTTTCAGTCACACTCAGATATTCTATTTTTTCATTTTCTAAAAAAAAAACTAGAAGCTTTTTTTGCAACAGAAAATAACGGTTCAACGTTTTAAGATTGCCAGATTTCCAGTCAGTTGTTAAGTGCCATACAATACGCGTTTGGGCGATCATGTCTCTTTCGAGACATGACTGACCGGGCAGAAGATTGTCCCGCAGTAGGTTGCTATTACTTTCTTCGGTAGACTGGTTACCAAGGTTATAGAAACTAATCTGTCTTGCTATTTAACCCATAGCTGGAGGGAGAATTGGCCTTTCGTGAATGCAACGAATATCAACTGGAATTTGAAATCGGTTCTCTGATTTCTCGTTTCGTATCGATATCCACAAACGCACACCCAAAAAATTTAAAATCTATAGATTTTAAATTATAGAACAAGCCTTATTCAATTAAAAATCAAATCAAATTTAATTTTTAAAAATAATAAAATTATTCCTAATTTGCATACATCCATTAAATAAAAATAAAATGGTGTAACTGTTTACTTCAGACAAAAAATTACCTACTACTAAATAATTATTTATTAGTAGAGAAACCATTTGAATTTGAACAATATTTTTTACAAGTGGCAATGAATTACTTTTTTGTTGTGTGCGCACGCTTCAGTTGTGTCCAACTCCAAATTAGCGAAGTAAACAAATTTATCTCTAAATCTCCCAAGGCTAAAAAAAATCATGGATTTGTGTACTGTATGAAACAATATCGTTATGATGACAAAGTAAATGTTTTAACATAACTATTTTAAATAAAATAAGGATTTTTTTAAATGATTATATTAAATTAAAAGTGCGTAATTTATTAAATTATATACCAGCTTTTACCATTTCACGCACTTTTCATTTTTTTCAAATTTATGATTTCTACAATTAAAAACTCTCCTTCTCGACACATGGTCCACTTTTATGGTTTGTTTTGATTTCCATTTTTAAAACTTTTTTTAAAATATGCAATTAGTTAAGAATTTATTGAAAAAAAATCGTCTAAATGTTTTGTTTACCTTAGGCTTACCGGTTTACTTTCCTTGCTTTTTTTTTATAATGCCGATTGTCTCTTCATAATCAATAAATGCCATTGGTAACTATTTTTGTTTGACTCTTGAGAAAAAGTTTCATGTTTATGAGTAAAGAAAAATGTTTTTCTTAGTAGCTTTCTTTCCTTTTTATATCATCCTTTTTTAACATAGCTGTTCTTAGTGTTTTTCTTTTTCGTTCAACTTGTAAACAATTAGTTAAAGTTTTTACAAGTTTACAATACTTTAAATAGAGCAAGGTAGTTATTTGACTTGGCTATGGTTATTGATAAAACTAATTGGATTTATGACCATTTTCTTGATAGTTTGGGTAACATATGTTCATTCAATCAGATTTCGGATGAAAACTATTTTGATTTGTTATTAAATGGCATTTTTAACTTAAGCAGTCACTGAGAATTATGCTTTTAGAGAGGTTGCAGAACATTTCATTTTTTAAACTTATTTTGTAGAAAATAATTTATACTTTTAAAACTAAAAGCATGTAGATAAACTCATTATCGATAAAAAAATCAAATTAATGATTTATTTTTTTGCGGTTTGCCAATGTTTGTTAGTGTAAAAAAAAAAAATCAAGTTTTTCCTCGTTACTAGTTATGGAATATCAAATTTGAGAATTTTTTTTTCTTCGTTTTTCTTATTTCAATCTCAATAGAAGACCTGGCCAGTCCCTACTTTTAACTTTAAGTAATTTTAATAATGTACAGCTCTATCTTGAATAAATCAAATGATAAATCTATGGAAAAACATTTAAATTCTTGTAAAATTATTATCCCACTTGAATATTATTGTGAATTTTATGGGCATAAGATTGACTATTGGAGGTGAATAATTATTTTTAAATTTAAAAACCTGTTTACGTTTTTGGATTAGTGTAATTAACCTAAGGCTTAAATTAGTTTTCCCCTCTGCTAAACAACTAATTTTGAATTTGGGATTAAAAAACCTTAGATTTTCAATTTGCTCAATTTTTTTTCCAGCATTATTCACAATCTTTTTTTTTTTTTTTTTTTCTTCCATTTCTATTATTATTTGATAGTAAAACATTTTAGGTGGAATGTAAAATCTGCCTATTTGTAAATAGTAATTATAACAACTAATAATAATAATTAATGTTTAGCAATTCTGCTTCATGGTAGTTATCTTATTTTTCTATCACGCTGTTAAAAACTAATTGCAAGGCTATTGTAGTGATGATGGAAGTTTACTGAAAGGTTGAATAATATTTCCTTTCTCATGCATGTGTATGCAAGTAAAATTTCTATATAGTGTATGTAGCAGCTAAAGTTATTCAGATGTGTTAATAAAAAGTAATTGCTTTTAATTTAGAAACCTTTTTTGTCAATGTTCTTTATTTGCAAGTTGTCTTGCACATATATTTAAAAAAAAATGAAATATACAATTTAATTGATTTTTTTTTCTTTATCTTTAATAATGGATTTTACTGAAACAAAATACATCCAAATAAAATAACTTCACTCCCAATTTGAGTCTATTTGCCTTCTTTTTAGATAGCTATGATAAAGTAAAGAGCTTTACATGGAGATAACATTTTGAACATACACCTTGTGGCCTCAATTTTCAGTGTTCCAGTTCTGCACTATTCATTTGGACTTGTAGAATATAATATAATTATATACAGTATTTTTAGAATGTACTGCAATAGAATTTTTGTCTGTATCTTGTACTTTTTGATTAAGATAGGAACATTCTATACAAACATGACACCACAAAAAATAAGTGATAAGTCCTGGTTGGTGACTGGCTAATTCAAATGCTAAAAGTAAGGAGGGTGGCTAATTTAGATGTTAAGTTTTAAAGCTCCCTGATTGATTCCTTATATATAGATTTATTATCCTACTATAAGCAATTTATTTTTTTAAATATATATTTTTCTATCCCTTCATACTTATTTTCTGGATTTTTTTTCCTGCATGTAAGACTTCTATAAAGGTTGACGAACTAATGTTTTGGAAAAAGAAAAAAATGCTTAAATGGAGTCTTATGATCTATTTTGAAAACTAATGATAGTTAAAAATTTAGGCAAATGATACAGTTCAGTGCAATGGCATTGTCATAGATTGAGGCTAAGAAGACTATTCTTTTTTGTTCTCAGTTCCAGCAAAAAGTGAGGGGGCTGATGCCCTCCCTATAGCATCATGTATGTTATGCTTAACATTTACTTGTATCCTGTCTACTGTAGAGTAGTTTGTGTAAATAATCATAAGTTTTGCTATAACTATTTTTGGTATCTTAATTTATTATGCACTTATAGAAAGAACAAAACAAGTTGATCAAATATAAATCTTTTTGTTACACAATTGAAAGTGAACTTATCCAAAAAACAAAAACCTGTACTTTCATTTGAGGATTTAAGTATCACGGCCTACTTTTTTTATGACATTTGTTTATGTTCCATCGATATTAAAGCATAAATTAGTTTATTACAATTTGAGTTTTTATTTATAATTTTAATTAAAGTAAGAAAGATGTTCAATTTGTATATTGAGTTGCATTTTAATAATTTTATTAAAGGAATCATAATCTTGCATTATATTTGATGGGAAATGAACATTGTGAAATCTGAAATCCTTTTTTTATACAATACTTAAACTGTCAATGACTCTTCTCACAGCTATAATGCTTTTCTGAATAGTTCCAAAGCTGTTGTAATCACTATATTTGGATATCACTAGGTAACACCAAAATGGATGCAAGAAATTGCCCAAAATCAGGGAATTATCCAGTTTAAACAACATTTTTAGTTCTTATTAGTTAATGAATTGTATATGAAATAGATTATTTTATTAGAAAACTTTTTGGAAATATTTTTGGGTAGTCAGTTGGGTGAAACTTACCCACTCTCTCTCTCTCTCACACACACATTCAATATGAGATTTTCAATATCTTGTTTGTATTTTTTAATGGGGGTGGGTAGAGGGAATGTATTTACATTTATATAAAGAAAATCCTTGAAGATTTTTATTTCAGTAAAAATTTTAATTTGTCTTTAACTTTTATCCCCAAAAATTCAATAAAAGTTAAAGAGATTTTGGTGAGTTGGTGTTTGCATAATTTAATAAAATCTGTTTTCTTTCAGATTAGAAAGAAAAAATCTACAGTGAATATTTATTTTTAAGTAATTACTTGTAATTTTTCAATGATTTTGAAATTCATTCTGTTGCTATTCATAGCAGTCTTTTTTATTATTATTACTCAAAGACATTTGAAGAATCAAAAAATGTAAGATTTAATGCCATTTTTAAGTGTGAGCCTTTTGTTATATAATTGTGTGTGTGTTTTTTGGTTTTTAGCAATTGTTAGAATATTTTTTGTCTGGATACACAAAAAGGAAATAATTCTGAATTACTACCTTTGATTGAATACTCTTCCTTATCAGATGCATTATATATGATAATTCATAACTCATAAATTTAGAATAATTAAAAAACATCTCTGCAATTGTCTTAAAGAAATTTGCTCCTGAACTGACTCCTGTTCTCTTTAAACTCTACAATAAATACTTTGCTGATTCTTGCTTTCCAGCTTATTGGAAATCCTCTTTTGTACTTCCTGTTTTTTAAAATTCTGAACCCTTTGACTTTCAAATTATTGTTTTATTAGTCTTCTTTTTCTGGCAATATACTAGAGGCTGTAATCAACTTAAAATTGGTTAAGTATCACACTTTGCATGGTCTTCTTTCAAACAAGGACTTTTGCTTTTCTAAGTCAACTGCTAGACATGTTAATGGTTATAACTGAAAGAGAGTGTCAAGCTTTATATAGGAATAATGAAGCTTGGACTGTGGCTTTAGATATCTTGAAGATGTTTGGCATTATAAGCTGAAAGGTTATGGTGTCTACAGCAAAATTCTTGATTTGTTCCACTTTTTTCTTAAATCATGTAATGAAAGTCATGTTGAACAGACTCTTCTAGATATTTTCACATTAATGCAGGTGTCTCAACAGACTCTATCATTGGACCTAATTTGTTTTTTCCCAATGCCATCAGTTCCCAACTCAGTATTTATGCTGATGATATGAGTATTTCTGTCTTAATAGTAAGTTTGATAGGTCTGAAAAAGTAAAGCAGGCTGCTGATTTAAAAAATGATATTCAATCTGTTGTTAACTGAGATAAGAAATGACTAATTAAAATTAGAAATTTTAATGCCTCCAAAATGATACCACTATCTTTTATTAATCTTAGAGAACCATTTTTAGCTACCATTAGTATGGCTGATGCCAATCTCTGGAAGAGCAACTCATTGTGCTTTCTTTGTTTTATTCCACTGACATGAAGTGCATTGATTATATTGAATCAATTGCTAGGTTTCTTGCCAGACTCCATCTTGCACATTCATAAGCTATATATTCATTGTCTATATATTGATTATTGCTGTTGTATCTGCCTTGGTGCTTCTGCTATATATCTTGAGATTCTTGACAAAATCCAAAGAATATTCTGTGTGGTCATGATCTGGCATCTCAACTAGTCACTTTCCTACCACCATAAAGGAGCTACCCTGTATCTTTTATATAAATATTTTCATATCAAGTCTTCTAATAAGCTTTCTTCCTTAGTACCTCATCCTAATGAATTTAAGTGTAGTACTAAATTGGAAACTAGGTCTCATAGTTTCACTGTTGAAATAGCTAGATGTAATCATAAGTTCTATTCTAATAATTTCTTCTCTCAGACTTCTCAGCTGTGGAACTTTCTCCTGGTTTCTTGCTTCCTACCACCCACGATCTTCAAAAGTTTAAATGCAACATTAGGTGTTGTCATCTGTCTTTTTGAATCTTGGTCTTTTATTGCACTTTCTCCTAATTAACATACTCTCATTTTTATTTTCGCTCTTAGTAACCCTTAGTGCTTGCTTGGGATGAATGTTTTATTAAAGTATATAGCATAAAAATTATAAATTATTGGCTAAAAATTATTTCTTTTTAAACATAATACCAATTTACTGATAATAGCTTTGCTTGCATCCAATATTTCTTTTTAATTTTTTCATGCACTTTTTAAGAGAGGGATTACAGTAGAAAATTATAGTTGATAACCAATGTTCTCACAGTTTATCATGTGTAAACAAACAAGATTTTCTATGTTTAACAAAAAATAAGCCTTACCTTTACAAAATCCAGTTAATCCTTAAATTTATTAAGTCACTTTTAATTTATTGTATCCAGATTTCATGTATTTTGCTAACCTGTCAAAGGCAACCCAAATTTGCTGTACAGAAATGATATATAATGAGTTTTCAGTTAAAAATCTGACAAATCAAGCGTAAACAATTAGCAAATGTTTATTTTTCAGGCATTATATTTAAAGTTATTAACTTTACTAACAATGTTCTGAGTTTTATTCTGATGAACTAAAATTCCAAAGACTTTCAGTTTTAGTCTGAAAGCATTTCTACAAAATCTATATGTTTATAAACAAAAACAAATTTTAGTATAAAAAAAAACCAGTTTGTTAGTTTTCTCTGATTTTAATTTTGCTTTTAAAAAAAAATCCTTTATCTTATGGATTTATTATGAAAAATCTGTCACTACAATCGAAGCAAATTCATAAGTTCTCTGTTGATTCTGAAACTAATACCTGGACAAATACTCCACAAAAATATCCTTAGCATCAGTAATTTTTATTAACCTAGGTAGCTAATGGCAAGCTTAAATATAAGCAACTAACAATGAGATCTTTGTAGCAATTAAAGTATTTATATGTTTTAAAAAGGAAATAGTTGATTACAATGCTGAAGTGGTTAAGCATCTTACTTCTCATGACATCCCCACATACGAACAATACAACTTCTGTTTTACCAGGTCTACTGCTGAATTAACAGCTATCACTGAATTTGTATATCAAACTCAAGATAAGAATGGTGAAGGTGAAGCTCGAGCTCTGGCTCTTGATATCTCAAAGGTGTTTGATAGGTTTTGGTATGCTGGCCTTTTATGCAGACTCTAGAAGTACAGTGTCACAGGACAGATGTTTGGTTTAATCCAATTGTTCTTATTAAATTGTGAAATGAAGGTTGCAATATAGTATGCCGTCTTAGCCTAACATTTTCCACTGACATGAAGTGGAGCAACTGTATCAAATCAATAGCTGCATCTACTGTAAAGAAAGTTGAGTCAATGTCATGCCAGAAAACTTTTTCTCATCAGAACAGAATCCAACTTGCACATTTATAAATCTATCATTTGTATGTGTATTGAATACTCTTGTCATATCTGGTTGGGTGCTCTTGCTGTACATCTTTAGAGTTTTGACAAAATCTAAAGAAGTATCTGTCTGTAATGTAATTGATCCTAACCAGGCATCTCAACTTCAGTCACTTTCTCACTGATGTAACATGGCTTCCCTCAGTCTTTTCTACAAATATTTTCATGGCCAATGCAGACAAACTTTTTTCCTTGGTGTCCCAAATGCATGAATTTAAGCATGCTATTAGACTGGCATTTTGGTTCTACCCTTTTACTCTAACAGTTTTTCTCACATTTCCCACCTATGGAACTCCCTTCTGTTTCCTTGCTTTCCTGATAACTACAATCCTTAAAAATTTAAATGCAGTGTTAATGACCATGTTCCGTCTTCTTGAACCCCATTCATCCTGTTGTGGAAAATCATGATTATGTATATCCTGAAGGGACACAACACATAGAATAGTTTTATTGCAATGATTATCATTTAAGAGAATACTCTTGAAAACTTGATCTCTAAGCTAATTATTCTTCATAGCTCTTTTTAAAGCATTTTTTTAATTATTTATATTTTGATGTTATATGCTTTATTTAAGGTAATAGTTTAGTATCTCATTTTTTTATCTAATTAATTCTTATTCCTGAATATTTTATTTTGCAAACAAATACTTAAACCTTTCTTAAAGCCTTTTCCAAGTTAGCTAAATGATTATCAGGTCAAATATCTTTGTTTTAAATGAATGGTTATAAAAGAAATCTTTTATGTGAGCATCAACTCTGGATTGCTTATAACTCTGGGTCTCTTTTTCTAATGCTGAGATTTAAAATAATATGTAGCAATTTCTTTATAGATTCCAATTTGTGTCCTTTCCATCTATAGTCCAAAGAAGTAATGTTTTTTTTTTTTTTTAATTTATTTATAAATCTGACAGATTTTATAATTTCGATGTTATTTTTAGTGGATACCTATATTTGAGTAGACACTCAAACCAGTGAAATTTCTAAAATATTCAGGCTGAAAGATGAATAAAAAAATGGAACATCTACTTAAATGGGTATTGACTAATTTACATAACATTAACATTACATTAACACACACATGTGTGTGTGTGTTTTTTTTTTTTTTTCACTTGATATCGTGATGGAGATAGACCATTGATAGGTTTAATGCAAAGAATTTGTCACTTTAATCGCCGACTTTGAAGTTTTGTGAGGACACTGTAATGATGTTTTCACTCGTCAGGACTGAGTGAAGACATCTTAACAGTGTCCTCACAAAACTTCAAAGTCAGCATGAACCTGCTCAGTTAAAGTGACAAATTCTTTGCATTTTTATAATAATGTACATTGTGCCAAGTGGCTGAAAAACTGTCACTGATCCTGCTGGCATCTATACTCTGAACCTTGCAATCACTCAGTCTCTCATGCAAGTGGTGGATTTCTCCACACACTTCCCTTCTAGATTTCTGCTTTACTTCTATCCCTGACTCTTGCCATGCCATGCAGCTCTGCCATGTTGGCAATTTTGATCATGCTGTGATATCTGCTAATATCTCTCTCCACCAACCAACTCTCATTCCAGAAACCTCCTACCAGCAGATTATCTAATTGCTATGAAAGAGCAGACTGGGATTTGTTCAGCAATTATTTTTGTAATGTCCCTTGAAACAGTTTTTAATCTCTGTTGAAGACTGTGCCTCTAAGGTCTTCTTCTGGATGAAAGGCAGCATTGATTCTTTCCTGCTTGCTCAGCTGCCATTAGCCACAGGAATCACTTTACTGGAGTGATGTATCTAACTACAGTAAGTGCCTTTTTGTCTTTGCTTGTAACAAATACAAGTATGCCTTAAATGATGCTGAGCTGTTGTTTTCCAATAGAATGAAGCAGTGTATAGCATCTTGCAAATTTGTCTCAAAGGCTGATGGCTCTGCAAAAGTGTGTTAAACAACAGCAAACTCTTAATCACTCCTTTATTAAATAAATTTATGGTCTTCACAGTCACAGCAGTCAAGGTTGAGTGTTTTGCTCGCAAATTCTCTTCAACTTCACACTTGACTCATCTAGATTGCTCACACCTGACTTTCCATCTTGAACTTAAACTTAAGTGAGTAATGTATAGTTAACTGCATCTTCAGTTTCTAAAATTATTTCTAAGCTTGACTCCATCAGGTAAATGGAGGGGATGGAATTCCAATCATCATCCTAAACAAATGTGCCCCTGAACTCTCTACTGTCTTCTCCAAATTCTATAACTATTGCTTGGCTGCTACTTGTCTTCCTGCTTGTCAGAAGTTCTCTGTAGTTTCTGTTTTTAAAAACATTTGAGAGCCTTATGATCCCTCTAATTATCATCCTATCAGCTTTGTACTGCTTTTTGGCAAAGTGTTTGAGGCTATTATCAGTGCTGAAGTGGTTCATCATCCCACAGCCTATTCTCTGACAAGCAGTATGGCTTCCACTTCAAACAGGCATACCACTGATGTGCTAACAACCATCACTGAATATATATACCAAGTACTACATAAGAACAACAAAGCTCAAGTGGTTGCTCTGGATATCTTAAAAGCATTTTACAGGTTTTGATATGCTGGACGTACGCACAAGCTGCTGGGCTACTGTATAACTAGATGATTTTTCAATTTAATCCAATTGTTTTTAAATGTGTAATAATGGTTGTTCTGAATGGGCATGCTTTCATATCTTTTCATATGAATGTGGGTGTCTCTCAGGGCTCTATCCTAAGGAGGA
>JBBBDQ010001711.1:115000-285000 GCA_037127315.1 Ascarosepion bandense
TAAGTTGAACTCGTGTGTGTGTGTATATATATATATATATATATATGAATTGCATTTCAGATATATGGCATTTTGGTGGTAAGCAGAAAAAAAAACATTCACTATTTTATTCAATCTGTTCATATAGACAAAATTTAATCTCAATGGGCAATGTAGAAATTCTTTTGTGTGAACAAAACTGTAGCTATCTGAAATTTATTAAAAGACTACATATTTTTTTTTACTTTTTGGAGATTTCAATCAAATTAATAAACTATATTGTACAATACATGATAGTTTCTAATTTTTTCTCTCTCATAACCAGTTCCTATTTCTTTCTGGTGTGTACTTTTTTGTCTCATTGCAAACTTGTTGGAATTGGGTCAGCTTAAAACATATGGTATTTATATCATTCAAATTCTTAGACTTCCATCTTTGGCAATGTTGGTTTGACTTCACTCTAATATCCATAATATAGCATTTTTGTTTGCTCAAATAAAAACTTAGAATTATTACAAAATTTCTGATTATTTTTTTAGAGTTTTTCTAGATTATCACCTAAAAAGCACAGACTTAATCAATGTACTTAAATCAAAGTACCTGAAAGTTTTTTCAATGCATGATCTTCCTCACCTTATGATATATCCTGGAAAGGAATATCAGTGTAAAGATTAGTGGAAGAATGGTACTTGACACAGGAATACGATATAACGGATTTATTGTACTACTGTACAATTAACAGTAAGATACAGATAAGCAATCAATGAGTAGGAGCGGAATAAACTATCAAATAGAGAATGCCTTCACCTAAGACATTTGCGCTCTTGTACCACTTGTCACCATCCTTTAACACAATTAAATCAATGCCAAATAAATTTTAATTTTTTCCTAAAATCACATAGATTTTAGTTTTGTGGATTTTGTCGTCAAATGCAACTTTTGCGAAAAATTCACCCTTAAATTTCAATTTGTTACCCAAAATGCCTCTCGCAATTTTCTTAATATTCTGCAACTTCGGTCAACCTATTTTTCTCCAGGTATTATTTTCATCAATTGTAGAAATGTCACTTCCGATATCTAGCAAACAAGTGATATTTCGACCATTTAATTTGATGTCTAAGTACTTTCTTGTACCAAAATCTTTTGTAACTTTCTTAGATACAGCTGTATTAATCCTTTTGGACTTTCAATACTTTTTTTCCTTACACATTACTACCTTGTATCCCTTTTGCACACATTCAAAGCATATTTTATTTTTAAAATAGCCCTTACTTGTGACATGATTAGTGTTACCACATGATTTGCAGTATGGTCTTTCTTCTTTGTAGGCACGTTGTTTAACTTTGTGTTCGGGCAATATTCTTTTCTTCAATACATAAGTTATCCGTTTAATGTTAATTGATTTCTGGCATCCGTCCGATACTTTCTGTAAAGTTATGTCCGTATCATGCTCCAACATTGCTAAAATCCTCGAATGAACATCCTTGTCCTTAGGCGTCGTTAACCCTTGCACATAAATTAGGCATTTAAACATATCTTCTTTAATTTCCTTAATTTTGAAACGTTCACACTGGGAATTAACTTTCCCAGCATACGCAACAAAGTCTTCATCATCTTCATTCATGAAATTTAAACATTTATACCGTGTGTGAAACAAACTGTCTCGTTCGGCAAACATTTTAGATAATATTTATACAGTTTTGTCAAATGAAATCTCCTCTGGTTTCTTTGGCAAAATGAAGTTCGTATATTTTGTTTTCCTGAGCACAGATTTTTTTTTTTTTTTTTTTTTGCAACAAAAGCATAATTTTATTCTTCGTCGGTCCATGATTTGCACCTTCTTGAAAAAATTGTTTTGTACCTTTTAAAGTACGCAGGAAAAGTTATTCCTTCCTCCGGTTTATACAAAAATTCTGCAAGAGAGTTTGATATACCCTCCGCAGAGAAAATCTTAGAACCTTCCTTTGGTTCGCCTTGCTTCAATAATAACTTTTGCAAAGTCTCTTGTTACTTTAGAATATGCTGTTGAAGCTCTGTATGTTGCTTTTGTTGATTTTTCTGTTCTTGCATTAGCTGTTGAACCGCTATGCCTAGTGTCTTCATATATTCTGTTAATTATTCCATGTTTCGAACAAAATATGTATAAATACAATTCAACAATACAGCTGACCAATAAGTTAAATTTCGGTAAGAATAAAACGTAGCTTTTTGGGTTTTTTTTAATTTTTTTATATGAGTGGGGTAAAAAACTACTTCTTTCCTTACTTATTGTTGTCTTTACTGTTGTATCTCCTTATTTGACAACTGAAAATTTCCGTGTGACTTTTTCTTTTTGCTGTCGGCAATTGACGTCCTTAATTCGCCAAACTAGTATCAAGCGACAGTGATTTTCTTCGTCAATCTGATATCAAGCGACAGTCCTCTTCGTCGCCAATCTGATATTTGGCGAGAAGGTATTTTTTCCTCCACGTAAACTTCTTCGAATCCTCGTCGCCAATCTGATATATCCTGGAAAGGAATATCAGTGTAAAGATTAGTGGAAGAATGGTACTCGACACAGGAATACGATATAATGGATTTATTGTACTAATGTACAATTAACAGTAAGATACAGATAAGCAATCAACGAGTAGGAGCAGAATAAATTATCAAATAAAGAATGCCTTCGCCTAAGACATTTGCGCTCTTATACCGCTTGTCACCGTCCTTTATAGCCTAGAGCATTCCATTCTCGGAGATGACAGGATGTTCCACTATAACACCTTATTTCATAAAATTTAACTTTGTGTCAAAACCCAATCTAAACTCAGTGACTATCATATGTTGTTTTGTTTATTGGTATTTTCCAGTGAGTACTCTCTTACAAATATACATACAAAAAAATAACCAGGATAACAATGGCAGCATTTTCAAAGCCTATAATAATGTCAAATAATATTGGAATGTTTCAAACAAAATAATTTATTGTCAATATACTTGAAGGAGTCATTTGAATAAAGATTTTTTTTCCCCCACCATGATTTTAAAGTACAGAAGCATAAAAGTTTTTGATAGTTTGAAACGGAATTTGAAGTGTTAAAAAAATTTTAACAGCAACTAGTGAATCTTGTACACCTTTTTAGATTGGTTCCAGATGAGTGAATTTGTAAGACTTTTGCAGCTTTGCACAAAGATTAAGAAACAAAATAGTAACATAGTGTATAGCACTTCGGCACTTTTCATTCATTCCTACTAGGCAAAAATTTTTGTTAACTAGTAGTAATTAGTATGTTAAGTTTATTTTTGTTGTTTCTTCTCTTTGTCCTCCCAGGGGTGACTAACAAAAGAAAATCAGCATTTTGAGTTTCTTTTTTTCTTTTTTTCAGTGACAAAAAGAAAACAATTTAATCTGGGTTTGTTTGTTTTTTGGTTTTTTTGTTAGAATTCAAATACAAAAGCTAAGTTTATGTAGCAAAAGTGATACAATGTTCTAAAAGCAATATTCATGAATTTAACGAGCATTATTATTTCTTTGAGTTAGCGACACATGGAGAGAAATAAAGATATCCATTCTAATTTACCTGAATATTATCTTACATTTTTTTTCTTAACTTAATAATAACTGGGTTTTTAATTCTTTTCTTTTTTTTTTTTTTTCAACCATTATACCAGTGTCATTGACTCAGTTTTAGATGCTATGATTCATATGATGTGGAATGTTTTTCAGTTGTGTAACCACCTGTTACTGCTAGACCTTTGGTGACAATGGTGATTAAGACTTTGTTTACATTTAGAAATTTTGGTTTATAGCAAATACAATGTGTGAATTTTAATGTTTATTATTATGATTTACTTTCTCAGTTGAAATTGTGTAGTAGTTTGTAGCTAAATCAGTAGTTGTATTTTAGTATAGATGGAAGTTTTTTCTGTAACTCATTTTAGAAGGGGAAATCATTTGTGAAACAATGAAACCAGAAGTCCCTCATCTTTTAATCATGTCAAGTATTTGAAAAATCAGCATTGCTTCACTTTGTATGAATATTCTTATTTTAAATGTAAACCAACTTTTATCATAAAACTTTTGAAAGTGAAAAAGTGTCAAAATTTTCTGATTTCAATTTCTATTTGCATGTTTTAATCTTGTCCTAGCAGCAAAATTCATGAAATGAAAACATTTTTAATTATTGCATCATTACATAATATTTTTATATGATCTGCATGGTTGTCTACTTGTCAACAAAATGTTACTGATTGCATTTGTTTACTTAATTTGCTCACATGCCTATGCTCTTAGCCATTTTAATTTGCATTGGCAGTTATTACCTCTATAGTTGCTTTACTTGTTAATCTTGTAGGTGAGCCTTGACACCAGGTCTTCATTTCCTTGAATCTGTGTTAACAATTGTTCACTGCGTATTATCTTGCTTCTATATAAATAGATAAGGATAGACTTACAGGTTATTTTATTACATTACCTCGTTACACTATCTAATGTAAAGAACAGATTAAATTAAATCCCTAATCTTATACAGCAGAAAAACATTATTTTTAACACAATGCAATCTGAATTTTTCTCAGCTGTAATACATTTTGAAATTGGCCAAGGATTAAATATGGATATTGTTTTTCTTGATATAGAAAAATGACAAGAAGATGGTCTTGTAATATAATAAAATCTCTTGCCGACTTTTATTTTAGCAAAAACATCAGTTTAAATATAAGTGGAAATAGCTCTAAATATTGCAGAATACTTGGCACTACATATGCCAAAAAATATTCTTGCTTAAATAGCCAAACTTTGATTTTGGAAATAGAATTCTTGTAAAAAAAAAAAATGTAAAATAAATATAAACAATACAATGACCAAAATTTGGTATTGTAGCCTGTCTCAGCATCATCGTGGTTTATAAAATTATATATAAAAGAAAAGCTAATTCTTTCTCAGTCACAAACTGTCTCTATATAACTTGACATGAATGCATGATGTAATGCACATGTCTATGTTGTGCATGAAGAACTTACACACACTTGTGCCATATACATAAACACTTGCACATACACACACACACACACACATGCACACACATCTCATGACTAAGTTTGAAATAAGACATTGGAATAATGTCTCCAACTCAGTCTGGACAAGCCCTATTCTGGACTGAGTTGTAAAATCACAAAGTTGAGAAAATAAAAAAAAAAAAATTTTAACCCTGAAAAATAATTAAGATTTTATTGACTTTTTAGAAATTTAGTAATAAATAAAATTATTTAAATTTTTTTTTTTGTGTAGAAAAAAAATGTAGGTCTATCATTGAATTAAAATATATATTTGCATGCACATGCAAACATTTTTTTTTTCTAAATATAGTATTTTAAATGGACAAAAAATTTAGATTTGAAATTTGATCATCTTGCCACCAGTGAAACAGCATGTATCAAATTAGTATTGCATTATGGAGCAATGGATATCAACTAGGAATGACAAATTGGGGTGCCGAGTTCAAATTCCAGTTGAATTCCTTGCATTCACGTACGCACAAATACTCTTAGGAAATGTATTAATCCATCTCTTCCCTCCAGTTATGGGTTAAATAATAGGACAGATTGGGTTCTATAGCCTTGGCTGGCAACCAGTCTACTGCAGAAAGCAATGGCAACCTACTGCAGAATAATCTTCTGCCCAGTCAGTCATGTTGCTTCTGAGACATGATCGCCCAAAGTGAACATCACGTATAGCACTTAGCTGACTGACTGAAATTATGAAAAATTTGATTTATTATATAGAAATTTTGAAACATTTTTTTGAATTACTGAAAATTAATATTCTTCATGTGTTCTGTAATCTTTAAATTGCTCTAAGAGAATAGTAAAAAAAAAAAAAAAATCATGCTTAAATCAAATTTGTTGATAACTAAATATTTTGACAATCTTTGATAAAAACTTCATAGAAGATTATGTCAAGGAGATTCTATTTTGGAATCTTTATCTTTTAACAAAAAAAAAACCTTTTATGATGGGAGCTAATCATGATTTTGATTTTAATTTCTTAGTAATTTTTTCATTTTGATTTAATGTTTTTAGTTATTTAGTAAAGACCACTGGATTATTTCTAGAATAGAATATGCATTCCAGCTTGTCTTTCTCTAGATGATTCATCTCATTTTGACTGCAGTTATCACCTAATTATCCTTTATTGTTTGCCTATGTACCTGTACATAGGCAAACAATACATTCTTTTCCTCATTATTCCTTGTTTCTAATGAAACTTATTAACCAATAAATGTTCAAAAACTGTTGTCAATATTTTATCTATGTCAATTATGGCTTGAATCTTTAAATACCTTCACCTTCATAATGGCATGTGAGTGAACAGTACTTGAATTATACATGGCTGTTGTGGTTACTACTGTTATTTGGCATCTTATCAAATAAATGGAGCCTCCTGTAAAAACAGATAAAAGAACTGTACATCAGTTTTAATTCTTTTATGAATATTTTTCAATTATTGTAAAACTATCGTTTTAACATTAAGTCCTGGATTTCAATAACTTCAGAGATCAAATGCTTTCAACATTACAGCTACAACATAAAATAAGCAAGTTCAGCAGTTGACATCAGTGATTCTGAAAAGAGTTCATAAATATCTATTATAGATAGTTATTTTATAGAAATATCTATACTGAAAGCTGTAGTTCTAAAGTTATATCTATTGTATAAATATTAATTGTAAACTTTGAAATTTTCTGTTAAAATAGGATTCAAGAAGTTCATATTTTTAAAATAGTAAAAATCAAGTTTTAGCATTTTTCCTTTATAAATGCCTACAAATTTATCTAAAGCATAAAGAATGATATTTTCTTTTTTTCTAAATTCTAAATCCTCATTATTGGATAGCAGCCCTTAATAATGAAAAAGATCTTTTACTAGTGACTACATGGAAATTTTTTTTTTATATTAAGTCATCCTGTAAGTAATATCTGAATTTAGTCAAGACGAAAAGATCCTGAAGAAAATTTGTTTAATTACAATGTATATATTAACATATGTTCTATCATTTTCAATAACATCCTTATAATGATTCACAAGTTGTATAATACTGTTTTTGTAAAAGATTTTGGTTTGGGGGGAAAAGAATGTCTAGGGGATAATTTCCACCAATTTGTATTTTAAGAGATAATTCATAAAGTTCATTCTTTAATCTTTAGAACTAGTAGGAATTTGATGGTACAAAACATAAAGAAGTTACAGAATATTTACCTCGCCAAGGTAATTTTTTATTTATTTTTTTAATTGATAAAATCCAAGTTAGGCAGTAAAGCCACTAAAACACAAGGTGTTACAGGGTGTGGAAGAATTAGGAACAAAAACATTAATAGTCAACACAAAGAAAAAAAGAGTAATAAGGAGGACAGTAGAAAACAACTAACACTGCATTTAAATTTTTGCAGATAAAAGTTGGCTGGAAAGCATGAAGCTGGAAGAGAGTTCCACGTGTGAGAAGTGCAGGAAAAGAAACTTATCATAGAACTTACAGCTACATCTAGCCAGCTAAACAGTAAATTGATGTAATCTCGACACCAGTCTAGTATTGTGCTTAAATTCAAAGAGTTTAGGTACCAGAGTGAAGAGCTTGTCCGAACAATTACCATAAAAGTATTTGTAAAAGGCACAGAGAAGCAACCTTATGGCAGATGGGTTGAAGCTGAACTACCAAATCAGAACCAATAATGTTGCTGATTCTTCTTTGGACTTTATCAAGGAGCTTGAGGTAAATGGGCACTGAACCATATGTGGCAGCAATATTCTAAGCATGGAGGAATGGTAGACTTTTAAATATGTAATATAGATTCCAGAGAGAGAAAACTGTCATGCCCGACACTGAACCGACTTTCTTAGCAGCTTACCTAACAATGGATTTGATATTGTCTTTCCACTTCATGTTAGCTGAGAATAGTTTTTTCAGATGTGATCTTGCGTTATCACGATGGAATGTCACACCTTTTTGATTAATTAAACTGGATCTCTTTTTCTTTAAAGCTGACAATAGGTATCTGCTGTAATTGTAATATTGACTGAACTACAAAATGAACACTTATCAAAGCTTTCTATGGATTGAGGTCTATTTTTGGTTGTGTTTTAGCTTGTTTACTGCCATTTAACCATTGTCTGTAATACTTTATAATTTTGTAAAATATCTATTCTCTCATCCATTCAAAAGTGGTAATCTTCATTCATGAGAATGTACATGCCTGCTCTTGCTTTATGATTGGCTTCTGTTAAATTGTAAAAAAAAAAACATTTTTCAAATTTAGGAACCTTTCAGTGTTGTTGCACACGGTGAGTCACTGAATGGATTAAATTCAGTTTTTGAGATAATTTTCTTCAATTGTAATAGCAGGTTATTAAAAAGAGGATCACCCATTTATAGAACATCAAGTCATCTTTTCTAAACCTTTCAAATCATCTGTGGCAGGTTGTTTTATTTAAGGAATCCAGCCTACAAGTATTTTTTCTTCAGCCTTATTGCCTTTTTAAAACTCAAAGTATTATATATCTTGTACTTTGCAGAGAAGGCCAAGTTAGTTAAATCTTACTGTAGCAATATAACTTATTTATTGAAAATTATGAATTCACACTAGTATATATTATCATTTCAATATCTTAGACTAGTAGAATATTATTAAATTTCTCAATTATGAATTTTGGACATTATGTATAGGATTACATAATACTTTGTACATTATTGATACAAGTAGAGGTTTCATTTGTATAAAGACTGGTTCATGCTGGATTTCATTTGTTTTACTTATTAGTGTTGGTGTGTCTTTTTTCTTCTATGTCTCATCACTGGAGTTAAGCAAATATTTTCTTGGTTAGTATCATACAAGCCATTTGGAAACTGTACTGTAAATAATCCAACATGTATTTTAAAAGTTTTTTGTTAAAAGATAAAGATTCCAAAATAGAATCTCCTTGACATAATCTTCTATGAAGTTTTTATCAAAGATTGTCAAAATATTTAGTTATCAACAAATTTGATTTAAGCATGATTTTTTTTTTTTTTTTTACTATTCTCTTAGAGCAATTTAAAGATTACAGAACACATGAAGAATATTAATTTTCAGTAATTCAAAAAAATGTTTCAAAATTTCTATATAATAAATCAAATTTTTCATAATTTCAGTCAGTCAGCTAAGTGCTATACGTGATGCTCACTTTGGGCGATCATGTCTCAGAAGCAACATGACTGACTGGGTAGAAGATTATTCTGCAGTAGGTTGCCATTGCTTTCTGCAGTAGACTGGTTGCCAGCCAAGGCTATAGAACCCAATCTGTCCTATTATTTAACCCATAACTGGAGGGAAGAGATGGATTAATACATTTCCTAAGAGTATTTGTGCGTACGTGAATGCAAGGAATTCAACTGGAATTTGAACTCGGCACCCCAATTTGTCATTCCTATTCTGAAAGACATTTGGCTACCAACCACTGTTATAGTTTATTTAATACAGTGTAGATGGAGATTACATAACTCTTTGATTACAGAAATAACTAGCTCATTTCACATCTTGAACTTTGATCTGCATCATCTATCATCAGTAGGCTGTCATTAAACATCATGCTAATCTTACCTGATGTATACATAACCTTTTGTTTTTTTATTGATAAAAAATTGAAATTTGAAATATTTTTTTTTGTTTGGCACTTTGATTTACATGTATACAAATGTGAAAAACAACAGCTGCCAAATAGAATTAATTGATAATTTCTTTTTTTTTTTAATGCTTCTTCCCATGTACAGCTGACATAGTTTTTAAGTCACCTTCAAGATTTGAACACATTTAATGAAAGTAATAAGAATGTTGCATGTTAAAATATTCTAGAGAACTATTTAATAGTGGAATCTACAACTCAAATACTTCATTAAATAATAAAGCTGAAATAATTCTTAAAAATAGCTTTCAAGAATCTCTCACTCAAATTTTTACTTTTAATAAATTATTTACAGATGGAGTTGATGAAACTTATTCTGTGAAGTGTAGTTACGTTTTTTTTTTTTTAATTTTATTTAAGTTTTACTTTTTCTAAATATTTTCAAGTATGTAAAACTTGATAAGTTGATAAAGTTCCAGATACAGGAAACTGGCACATATTTTTATGATTATTGTATAGGAGAATTTATAAGTACATAAGTTGCCACATTACTCAGTAAGCATAATAGTATTTTAACATGAAATAGAGTTTTCTTAGTACAGCTGAAAAATACTTTCAGCTTCTTACTTTCCAATCAATTTTGATCTTCAATAAATTTTAAATTCAATGTCAATTATTATCTTTTGTTTTATTAATTCCATTCTTTTATTGTTCTCACTCCTTAATTATGTTTTTTTTGTTGTTTGTTTTGCTGTTATTCTTTTGCACTTGGCAACCCCTTGCATCTTAGTGGCTTTATTGCTTTGCTTTGCTTTGCTTTGCTTGAGGTGGGGTAAAATGATTTAAACAAACAAAAGAACTGTATCAGAAATTACTAACATTGCATATTTATAAACGATAATTTCAGCTAACAATGCATATTTATAAACGATAATTTCCAGTGAATAAAATATATTGTTAATTTGTTTTATGCTTTTGTGATATATATGTAAGAACACACACACATATATATATATATATATATATATATATATATATAAGGTGTTGATTTAACCTAAACAACTATCATCAGTGATTCTTCATAAATATGCCAGATATAATTGTCTTTAAACAACAACAAAATGTATACATTTGTGAACCCTGACCCAAATCAATGAGTTCTTCACACAAAAATATTTGACACTTTGGAGATTTTGAAATATGAATAGTGACAAACAGAACACTGAACAATTTTAGAACTGAAGACATGATACAAAGAAAATATTCAAAGTTTTATGGTTTTGTTTCAACTTTTCTTGTCTATACAGAGATAAACATGGGTACTAAAACTCATAGAAAATCATAATAAAGAGGTAATGTTTAAAAAAATAATCATAGTATATGCTTTTGTATTTGTTTGTGGAAACAGAAAGTCTATGAAATGAATAATGATGAACAAGTATTACAAATTGATGAGACCATGAAAAATGGTCAAAATGGTTTCTATCTTCACATTTTTACTGACAGAATAAGTAGATCTGAAGCAACTGATGTAGCATGAATTTTGAAGCTATAACAGTTAAATTATAAATTATGAAACATCAGGAATAAATGTGTAATGTTTCATGATAACTGCATATATCATCATGTGCATATATAGACTGAAAGTATAGGGTTATACTCAACTTTTAAAATGTTAGCTTGTTTGAAACATTGAGCAATCATTTAGACTCAAAAGTGATCTTCATGAAACTCTTATACTGAAAAGTATAAGGTTATAAACTTTGCAATAACATGATTGCAATTAGTAAGATCCTTTTGCTCTTGTTTGAAATCATTTTAACCTATGCTCTAACCAGTGGGCCACATTCATAAATGCTGATCTGTTTTTAAATATATTTTAGAGAGCGTTATTTATTGATATCACGATACATCAAAGGTCATTTATTTTTAGAGTTTTAATGGCTTCATTGTGAACAGATTCTTTGTTCGTCTACTGAAAATACAATGATTGTGCAGTATGATGGCTTATAAATGACCATATCATGCAGACTTTTAAAAAAATTGCATTCAAAGAAATACCATTCTTTTACAAAGTGTTATAATTCATTTTCTACGGTTATAATTCTAGTCTTGCTTAGCCACTCATCATGATGTCTGTAAGAAATACTCTGAAGAAATTCTTTTTTCGGACCATAAATTGATGAAGTCTGTGGTCTGTCTGCAACCAAAAACTTTTTCCATGTATAAATTTGTTGAATTTTATTCACTGCAAATTTAAATGCTGACACACATTTTTCAATCTGGCTGTAGGTTTTTTTACTGCTAGTAGTTGTGAACAAGAAGCGTATGCAACAGCTTTCATATTACTGTCATATTTAAGTAAAATTACTGCTCCTATTTCAAAATCAGTAGTATCTGAAACAACTATGATTTTTAATTTGGATCATAGAGCTTAATGATAAATCTGTTAGTATTTCTTTTATTCCTTCAAACACCTGATTAGTTCAGTTCCATTTCATGGCTTTTTTAAGTAAATCATTCTGTGGAACTCTCAAATCCTGCATATTAGGTACATAAATTTGATAGTAGTTTACTAGTCCCAGAAATGCTTGTAAACTTGTAACAATTGTTGGAGGAGGCATATTCTTAATTGCACTTGCCCTTGACAGATCTGGTTGATTAATATTTTTGTCAATGATTTATCTGAAGTACTTGATTTTTGGCAAAACCAATTCACACTAGGTTCACTAGGTTTGAATCTATACTCATATTTTTTAAAAAACTGTTTTCACATGCCTCAAATGTTGTTCGTTAGATACACTTTTAATTAATATCATTCAGGTAACCTACTGCGGAAGCACAATCTGCATGCATGGTATTCATTGCTTGCTGAAATCTAGTTGGAGCCACTTTTATACAAAAAGCAACTTTTACAATCTCTTGCGCATATTTATAGTTGTTAACTCTTAACATTTTTCTTCAACCTGTATTTGTAAATACACTTCAGAAAGATCCAGCTTCAAAAAAATTTTTCCACCATTTAACTTTGTAAAAGTTTCCTCTGGACTTGGTAATGGATAGTTATTGGGATTCTAAACACTCATTTAATGCCGTGGAAAAATCTGCACAAACACAAATTTTTATTATTTTTTTATATATACATTGCCAGTGCTGCTCATTTTGAATAATTAATCTTTTCAATTTCACTTGTCTTTTAAAGTCTGTCCAATTCTTCGTTTACTTGATCCAATGCTGCAAATGGTGCATTCCATTTTTGTTTAAATACTGGTGTTGAACCTTTCTTCACTTGAAATTTTGCTTTGAATTTGGAACACTGACCCAATTCATTTGAAAGGGCATCATGAACACATTTTGTCAATACTTCCTTTAAATTTTCACTCTGTTTTTTTTCAATGTTTTCTTGTCCATTTACATTTTTGCAATAAACATTTATAGGCAAATCCCAAAGCTCAAAAAATTTTAACCACTCAATACTGAATAAGTTTGTAGTATTTTTTAACACATAAGCCTTAGCTTTTGCACAATTGTTATGGAATGAGACATTAAAAGTCACTTTGTCAATAAAAAAATAATTTCTCACCTGAGACACTACTTGCAAATTTTGCAGTCCTTCTTAATATAGGTTTTCCGGTTTTTTTTTTCCTTATAGCTTCATTAATTGTGATATCACTACCAGTATCTAGTAGCATTTTCACAGCCTCATTTTTTATTTTCACTTTCACAATTTTCTTTTGTTTTCTATGATTATTTTTACCGTTGCAATGCTTTGTACAAATTTTTTTCATAGTTTAGTTTTACAATGTGACTTTGTCCTACTTTACCACACTTCTTTTTTGTCTTCCCAGTCTCCACATTCTTTGAAAATTTGTTCTAATCTTCGAAAAATATACAGAAAAAGTAATTCCATCATCTGAATTGTGTGTAAATTTCAATATGGCAATTGTGAGCACATCGAGAGAAAAAGAACACGGAGAATTTTCTCTTCCTCTGTATTATTTCAGTCAACTTTTGTTGTCTTTGGAGTTCCATTAACTGTTGCTGTTGAATTTTTACCGTAGAAAACAATATTTCTTTCATCTTTGAGGAATATCTTTTAATTTTTTATTTTTCCTACATACAAAGAAAAAAATTAAATGAACATGATTCAAATTCTTATTGTCACTGTTGCACTAAAGCAAACAAGTATTTTTGTTTTTGACTTATCACTCAGTATAAGTTTCTATATTCTCATAACTCCAGTTATAACTCATGAGTTTCAGTTCCTCATCATCACTGTTATGACTCGTATGAGTTTTGATTCTCATTGCTACTGTTATAATTTGTTTCTAAGAACTACTCTAAAGACTGACACCTTTGGGATTTTTCAAACTTATTTGGAGTTCTTTATTTAAGCAACTAGTCTAGTTTATTTAATCACAGGGTGGGGAAGTGTTATTTACTCCACAATGCAGTAACATTGTTTAGGGATAAATAAAGAAGATTTAATTCCTCTGGTATTAAACTAGGGAGAAGAGCATCCAGTTGTGTTGTGGATTTGCCAGCTATACTTGAATAACAAATAAAGATGAGTTCATCTAAGATTGTAAACCAGAGCAAAATTCAAGCCATGAAATACAGGTGAGATACAGGTTAAGAGATAATAGGAAACACAAGCTATAGTGACACATCACAGATGAATGTATACTTTGAAAATATGGTACTAAAAGACTGTTTTACCCTGCTTCTGTCTGAAGGAGGTAATGTTTCATGTATTGAATAGTATGAAAAGGCTTTGTGGCTTATTAAACCAACAAAGATGTCACTGCAACCTTACTCGATAAGTACCAGACAGCAATGGATGGTTAATGGTTAGGAAGGAGGTAGCTATAATTATTTGTGTTGAACTCATTTCAAATACTGTTTTTCTGTCTTTATGGATCAAAATGATCCCTGAAGTTTTCTATCAAAATGGGACAACTTGCAAATAACTTTTGAGTTACCGCTTCGTGAATTGTATTGTTTGCCTATCTTCCTATTTATATAAATATTTCATCTACCTTTGTTTCAATATCTAAATCCTTCCTTGTCTTGTTTTTTTTTCTTACATTAACTTCTTTCTCTCTGCAACTAGAATTCCATTTTTCCTTAACTTTAAACATAGCTCCATATTTATTTCTCTCTCTTTGAGATGCAACTTCACCTTTTTCACCTTGCAACTGCACTGTTTACCTCTATCTGTGCAATTGGTAAATATTCCCCTTCACTACATTTGTATTTTTCTCTATATGGCTAACTCCTCCTAACACCACCTGTCTGTACAACTAGGCACCTTTCAATCTTTGTGTAGCAACACACTCCTACCTTATCCCTGCATCTAATCCTTTTCCACTCCTCTCTTCTGAGGTAGCCATATTTTTCCCTATGCACAGTTAATTTATTCCTTTCTTTTTTATTTTCTGTATGCTACAAGTTTCCTCCATATTTTTCTCTCCTGCATGATTAAAATTTCATTCCAATATAATTGATGTATTAATGAATGTTCTCAATTGAACTCCTTACTAAATTGAAAGTATGTTTCGTAATAATTTGCTCTTGACATTTGCCATTTGTTGTCAAAAAGCGCACCTTAAACAAAATAATGATCATTGCACAAAGTGTATATATTAACAAAATCATGAAGATGATGTAACAAAGGGGGAAATTTTATCAAAGATGTCTTTCACTGAGAAAGTTTGTTTGTGTCATCAGTTTGAATAAAAGAAAGGCAAAACTATATGTAAGAAGAGTGTCTATGGTTTTCTGAGGATAAGTTGGTTGTCATAAATTGCATTAATTACTCTAGCTTATCACTTCTATATATGTAGGATTTTAATTCAGTGACTTTTTATTAGTTTTTTTGTATATGCATATATGCCTACACACAGATTCTTACATAGGTGTGATTACATATATATTCACCCAGGCTTTCACATGTATTAGAGCCCATTTTTATTTTTCATGTATACATATTTTACCCTTTGATGTATACCTGAGCAGACACAACACATATACACATGCACATATCATAGAGGCTCCTTTTCTATTTAATATATATATATATATATATACACACACACACACGCACACACACATTTTTATAGTTTGTGGGCTAAATTATTATTCTGATATTGTGGTTTGCATTCAGGTGCCTGGTTTCTTTGCTTATATATACATATATGCTTAACATGCACATATCCATAATGAGGTATCTCAGAAAATGCGATACCTAAGGTTTAAAATGAGAAATCTTTCTTGTAGCTTTAATTTCAAGATATAGATTAAATTTAGTATTTCCATTGAGCAAAATATTGTGTTATATTCAAAAAAGCTAAGTTAAATTGACTGGAAGAGGAGTTTTTGCTAAAATAAACAATTAGCATTCTTTTTTAGTTGATTTAGTTGACTTTTATCACAATATAATCCTCTTTATTAAAAAACTTTTACATTTTTAATTTAAAATAATCCAGAAATGCATTTTTTGACACAGCTGTAGCTGTTAACATGTTTGAGAGTCTAATAACTGATTTTTATCTGATGTTCTATTTGGGTTTTAGTTGCAGAAAATAATTGAACATGAGTGTCTTATATGTAATTTTTAAGTACTTAGTAATCTTAAATTTTTAAAATATTCTGTTATCTAATTTTTATTGAATTTTAGATACTTTCTGGCTTTAAATTTACAGTAGTTATCACTCTTATTTTTGGATAACTTTGTGTATGAATATCTGTATCTACATTAATTGGTATGTTTTTGTACACATACAAAAAAATACAAAATTGCTTTAGAAATATTGGTATTTGATGATTTGTACTAAGCGTTTCCATTTATGATTAGTAAATATAATTTTCAGTTAGTAATGACATTATCTAAAAGGCTGAAATGAATACAGGATTTTGAGATTTAAAACTTAAACCATTCCAATGAAAACAATTCTTGTAAAAATTCATTAATCATTGAAAAAAATTTTCTTAAGGCAATAGTATCCTTAATAGATTTTATTTATAAAAGTAATTAAAAGCTTTTCTAATTACATAATGTCATAGTTAAATTGTATTTTTTATTCAGAGCAGTTTTTTGGTAACTAACACTTATGTTTGACAAAAACAAATTGATAGTTTAAATTCTCCAAAGAGTTTTGCCTTTAACAACTATGAAAAGGGTGAAATTTTATAAAATTAAGTGGAAGTAACAGAGGTTTTAAAAAATTAAATAGATATATATTTTTCCCAAGATTTTTCTATAAAATAAGGAAAAAATTAAAGATTATTTCATTCATTTGTGAATAAGTCCTGAGAAGTTAATTAAGATCTGACAATTATTTGTTTTTTGCAAGAATTTCCAAAACAGTGTTTTGTTACCTCAAGAAAAAAAGAAGAAAAACCCTAAATTTTCCATACTAATCTTTGGCATCACCTGGTGATGCAAGAAAAATAAGATTTTTAACCAAAATTTTGAACATGCTATTTTTATTAAAAAATTTAAGAAATTAATAAAAAATACTTTGGTCTTTTCTCTTATTAATAAGATAAACATTTTGACAATAAAACTTTGTTTTAATCAAGTTTGCGATCTTTTTTTTTATCAAGTTATGGTCTTTTTTAATGAATTTTTGGAGGTACCTATATATACACACAAATGTTTACAAGTACAAAATTGGTATACTATTTTAAAAACAAAGAATTTATTGTTAGTCTCAAAGGCCCTTTCGTCTAACATCTCATCAGGAGAAATTATTGGAAATTTTGTGTTTTTTCCCTCATTTCTTTGCTCTTCATTTTTATCATTACTGTTCTTTTCATTTCTTTCTTCAACGATTTTTCTCCTGATGTTGGACAAAAAGAGCTTTGCGACTAACAATAAATTCCTTGTTTTTAAAATAGTGTGTGTATATATATATATATATATATATATACATACACACACATATAAGTTGTCGGGATTTGGAGACTTTTAAATCATCCCACTCCATGTAGGTCCCTGTCCTTCTTGCCAATAACTTTTATTCAGTAATGTGTTGTTATTGCTTTTGTCATGATCAGTGAAATAATACATGTCCTTGGTCTTTTTCACTGTTGAGAACTGTGAGATTACTGCACTTTCAATGCATTTTCTCCTAAGTGAATTTTGTTTTCTCTTGATTGGATTGGAATTTTCAAAATCAAAATTGTTGTCAAATGTATTATAGTGAACCACCAGTGCATTTAGGGGTTGCTATGCAGAATATCTCTGCAGTCTTCTTTCAAGGTTTCTGAGTTTTGCTCATGTACACCAATGACCATTTTGTACAGTCTGTATAGTTTTTTGTACTGCCTCAACATATTTTAGGCATCCGGTCACATTTCACTGAAACCCTGGTTCCCATATGATTGCCTAAGTTAAGCAACACTGAGCCTTGGATGTGCTGGCAGTGTAATGGATAACAGCTTAGAATAGTTACTCACAGAGCCAAGTTCCTATTCTAGCTAGGTTTTTTTATTCACTTATACACAAATGCCCCTGGGAAATGTATTAAACCACCTCTTCTCCCTCCAGTAATGGGTTTAATAAGACTTGTATCACTAAAACTATTATCTGAAAAAAAAAAAAAAAAAGCAAAATTTCACACAAAATATTTAAATTTCAACATTAAATAATCCTTAGAAGTTGATATGCTACTAAACAAAAAGCAACTAACCAATATTTTAAATTTCACTCAATGGTAAAGTATGGGATAGAAAAACTTTGTCTTTGAAGAAAGTGAAAATCATGCCTCTCTCTAGATAAAATCTGCTCTAACTAGCCAGTATAAATGAATAGTAAGTTCTTTGGCATTTGAAGATATTATTAGATTTAAAACATGCAAAAGAAAAAAAAAACTGTTTTCTTTCTTTTATTACACTGCTCCATTCTCACTTTGGTATAGAACAGAGATAGAGCTAATTAGATAGATCCTTTATCATCTTTTGAATAACTTATTTCTTTTTAAGCTGAAAAGCCAAGAACCATATGAATTGTGTGCTGTATATTATTGAACATTTCCTGCTGAACAGTAATTCTCTTCCAAATATTGTTTACTCTTAATTCTATTTATCAAGTCGTTTCCCATTTATTTTGTTCTTCATTATATATACTGAAAAGATTTTCCTTTTAAATATTTCCTGAAGTATATGTAATAGAAATGTGTCTTGTGTATTGAAAACTATTACTTGTGTCTGTCTGTATGTGTGTGCGTTTTAACCCATTGCTGGAAATGGTGCAATGCATCTTTTGATGTATAACTAAAAAATCAATAAGTCTCCATGCTGCCAAATTTTTGCGTCTCTTATCAACATCTATTTTAAACCCTTTCCTCTCTTCATACATTGCTTCCGTCTGCTGAATCTTAGTGTCCATTGCTTAGTTTAGTACTTAATTTTCTGTCTGAAAGGTGATTTTATAAGTGTAGCTTGTAGTACAAGGCCAAAAGCATGGGACACCCAGTGAGAATCAAACTCACTATTCAGTTATTATGTAGCAAAACCAGCTTGCTAACCATTACACCACGTCAAAGTGCCTTCCATCTGAAAGAATATGATAAATCCACAAGATTTACTTTAAGTGTTATGAAGGTTTCTTTTATGTTAAGAATGCATAATTGTTTACTGCGATACAGTTTTACCTAAGATTCATATTTTAATGATCCTTTTGGTTATTTAACCATGCTTGGATAAAGTATTTTAAATACAGATTTGATAAGCCATAATCCAACAATTTTAATATCAAGATAATTAAATAAAATTTAAAAGAAAACAACATTGTTTACATAAGAATAAATAAGATTTTATTTCTATTGGATGTTTTTTTTTTTTTTTTTTTTTGTCTGATTATATAGTATATGTATTGATACACTTTATGAAATAATTTTATTTCATGGCTCTGTATTGATTTTTCTGGTTTGTAAGTAATTTGCCTTAACTAGTAAATTCCTCTTTTTTTTCTTTTTTTTCTTTTTTTTTTTAATGCACTAATTGAATTGACTATATTTATTTTTCTCTTTTTTTTATTACTGAAAATAGTACAAGATAGGCTTTTTGCTCAAGTTTAGTAATAATCATTGACTGGAAACATATGTGCCTAGTTGTAACATGATTATCATTTGCCAAGATCAATGACTGCCTACACACATCATTATTGATGAAAGTATCTTTGACTAATACACTGTTGCAGCATTTTATTAACTGAGATAAGGTACTGATACTCTCTCATCCAAAATCTGAGTGTAGAAAAATTATTTTAAAAAAGAAAAGAAAAATAGAATTTTTTCAATGATTTTTACAACTTCCTTAGACTTTTTAAATATTTAATGTCATTAAAATTATTCTGGGAATTTTTCATCTTTAGTAACATCAGATCTATTTTAGGTATCTTCACTTTTTCGCAGGATGAAAAAAGGCCCAAACTTTAAAAAAATAAAAAAAAAATTATCAAAATGTTTGTTATTATTAAGATGAAAGACCAAAGATATTTTTAATTATTTTCTATTATTTTCTAGCATATTCTAAATTTTGGTCAAAAATCGTTTTCTTTTCTTTTCTTTTCTTTTTTTTTTTTTTTTTTTTTTTTTTTTGTCAGTATGTGATGCAACTAAATTTTAGCATCTTGTGAAAAACACATTAATTTTGAAATTCTTGCAAAAATCAAATAATTGTTAGATTTTAATGAAACTTTTAGAACTTATTCACAAATGAATAAATTTATTTATGAAATTATTATTTTTGTAAAATTTTGGTAATTTTTTTTTTTTTTTTTTTTTTTTTTTTTTTTTACACCTTGCCTCTGCCCTATCTTAATTCCATGAAACTTCTAGAAATTAATTTCTGTCCATAAACTTTGTTAAACACAGGACTCTGGAAACTGTAAATCATCTGTTTTTTTTTTGTTTGTTTTTTTTCAAACAGTTGCCACTTTCCCAAAAATCTGAATAGAGCAAAATAAAAAATGCAATAAAACTAATTATTTGATTAGAAAAGCTTTTAATTGCTTTTATAAATAATATATATAAAGGACATTAGTATCTGAAGAAAAAAATGGCAATGAATAATAAAATTTCACAAGTTTCAAAAACCTTTAAAAATCCTTCAAAATTTTGTCCATATGAAAATTGAAAAGCTTAATACAAATCATCATGCTCTAAAACTTCAAATAATTTTTAATTTTTCATGTGTATAAACGTGCCCATCTCGAAAGTATGGATTACCATACACGACATTATCAGAAAATAAGATCATTGACTATTGTAAATTTAAAGTCAACATTCCTGAAATTAGATTACAGAGTGTACTTCCAACATTTATAAGATTACTGAGTGCTTAAAAACTAAGTAAAAAAAAAGCATTCAGCTGTCATTTTCTAAAATTATTTTTAAATAGATAACATTTTCATAGGTCAGTAGTAAACATGTAAATAGCTTATCAGTGCTTGACCAAGTGCCTGTAAGAGTGTTGAAAGATATGTAAATCACTACTACTGTTCATTTCAAAATCTGTTTTTCTCCTTTTTTTTTTTCTTTTTTTTAACTTAAAGTAAATAATACTTGTTTCAAACCAGATTAATTATATTCTGAATCAGCTAATTCCTCAAATAAAGTTTCAGAAAAGTAATTTTACTTTTTGGAAGATTTTTTAATAAAGAAAATTTACATTATGATGAAAGACTGCGAAAAAGCGCACTAATCAGCTATTTTAGAGAAATAATTCCAATCAATATAATTTCTGTTTGAAAAATATTCTACAGAGTATTTTACTTCATGGAAATTGTAAATTTAATCCTTTAGCTTTCAATTAAAGTGAAACTCTTCAAAAAGCTTTCTCATTTATAAAAATTCATTTTAAAACTTAAGAATTTAAAATTTTTAGCGAAAAAGTAGAGGTACCTCATTGTACTGAAAACAAAATTATACTGTAAAAGATATCAGATATTCTAATCTTTTTTTTTTTTTTAACCCATTTTTTGTGATATTATTTTTTTTATTGGGATCTTGGAG
This sequence comes from Ascarosepion bandense, assembly GCA_037127315.1. Taxonomy (NCBI): domain Eukaryota; kingdom Metazoa; phylum Mollusca; class Cephalopoda; order Sepiida; family Sepiidae; genus Ascarosepion; species Ascarosepion bandense. The sequence continues at coordinate 136,636 of JBBBDQ010001711.1, forward strand.
CTCAGCAATTTCTTTTCAACTGGAATTGAAAATAAACAAAAATAGCTTTTGATAAAAGTAAGATTATTCTTTTCTTTTATGTACCTTATCTTTTCATGATGTTAGAGATCATGGCTCTCCACAATTTTTTGTCTTTAGTAGCACTGTCTTTTCACTATCACTCTTAATCCCTATTCTGCTAACCATTTACACAAGCTTGTTAGGCAGGCTTTGCACTGTTTCTTCTGTCCCTCATGCCCTCAATATGTCCTGTGGGTGTCAAACTTTCTCTTTCCTCATTATGATCTAGAAATTTCAACTATTTCTTTTTGATTCTAAGTATAAGTGTTCTTTTTGTTTTCCTTTTTTTTTTAAACTGTCATTGCTCACATGTTCAGTACATGGTATTATCAGTGTCCCTCTGTAGAATCACATTCAAGTATTTTATTTATCTGTAAGATCCACTATTCACTTTATATAAGAGGACTGATACCTCAGTGTGCCTTCAGATTTCAGTGTTGTCCTCTGTTAAAACACTAGATATTTAAATTTTTGTAGTTTGCATCTTGGGCTGTTCATTTTGCTGACAACCATCTGTTCTGTTTTTTTACAATTCTGATCCTTTGAATTATTGTTCTATTGACCTTTTACTTTTTAGCAAAGTACTAGAGACTCTAATCAACTCTGAATTGTTTAAGCATCTCACTTCACACAGCCATCTTTCAGATGATAAATATTTCTTTAGGTCAACTGCCGGATGTGTTAATGCTTATTACTGAATTTGTTTATCTGGCTTTAGATAAGAATGGCAAGGCTCAAACTGTTGCTTTATATACCTGGAAGGCAGTTTGACAGGGTTTGGTATGCTGACCTTCTTCAGAAGCTCATGGGCTATAGTGTCTGTGGCCGAATATTTGTCTTAATCCAATTGTTCTTAACAAATCATTTAATGGAAATCATGTTGAATGGCCACACTTCTAGATCATTTAACATTAATGTGGAGGTCCCCAGGGCTCTATCCTTTGATCTGTATTGTTTCTTATCATTATTAACGACATTCCTGATGCCATCAATTCCCAACTAGGTATTTATGCTGATGACAAAATTATTTACTCTTGTCTTAATAAGTTTGATAGGTTTGACAAAGTTAGTGGCAGCTGCTTTAAAAAATTATCTCCAGTCAGTTAACTGCAGCAAGAAATGCCTTGTAAATTCTAATGCTTCCAAAAAAAAAACTACTATCTTTTAATCCATATATTTGCCTTTCATTAGTATAACTGATATTAACTCATTGTGCCTTCTTGATCTCATGTTTTCCACTGAGATAAAATGGAATGATTATATTCAATCAATTGATAGCTCTACTCTTAAGAAAGATGGTTCACTGAGTTGTGCTAGAAAATATTTTCCTTAGAATCCATGTAGCATATTAATAAATCTACCATCTGTCTATGCATTGAATATTGCTACCATATCTGGTTTGGTTCCCTACTATATATATATATATATTCTTGACAAAATTTAAAGAAGGATCTGTAATGTTATCAATCTGGACCTGGCATCTTGACTGCAGTCACTTTCCATTGCTGTGATATAGCTTTCCTCTCTTTTCTATAAAAGTTTTCATGGCAGTTTTAATGAGCTTTCTTCCATTGGACCCTGACTGAATGAATTTAAGTGTACTACTTGTGTAGCTACTATGTTTTATAATTTTACTGTTGAAATAGCTGAATGCAACCATAAGTTCTATTCTAATAATTTCTTTTCTTATGTTAAGATTTTGGCCACTAATAATAAATTTTGGTAGGACTTTTAATTCTCTCAAGATCACCTCGCTATAAATCTTTAATAAATCCAATGAGAAGCAACATCTTTGTCTTACAACCATTGCTTTTCTTTTGTGTATTTACTTAATTTATTTAATATATGTAGCCAGGCACTTTATGCTCTTTATAAGTTCTGGATTATTCTAATATCTTTTCCAAATAAATCAAGCTTATTAAACATCAAGTAAAAAGACCTATTTATTCATTATCTTCCTAATAGAACAATGCAAAATTCAGGTAGTCTTTGTTTTTCAATCTTAATTTAAAGAACTTTAATTTTGTTGGTACAAAAACTTATTTTTTTACAAAATATAAGAATAAGTTTCTTGCTGAAATGTTATAAAAAATGAAGAAGACCATAGTTTCTGACCTCTTTCGTATCAGAGAAAATTCTATATAGATGTTAGGTCATCTCTTTGATTTGTAGATTTTTTTAAATAGTAAAAGAAATAATTGTATGCAGTACATTAGCCTATGCCTTGTTTTTCTTTAGATAATGACCAGAAAGATTGATTCAGCATAAATCCTTAACCACTAATCTATATATACAGTTTATATGCTGTTAACAAATAATAATCAGCTGATACAACTGTTTAAGTATCTGGGTGTATGCATTGTTCATGCCTATCCTTTTAAAAAAACATTTGATTGCAACTTTTATATTAATATGTACTTCTGAAAAGAATTGATTGCAACTTTCATATAAGTGTGTGTGTGTGTATATTCAATCCTGGGTTAAGAAGCAACCAGAGTCTAAGCCGTACTGATGAGCTGTAATACAGCGAAACAGATCTGTCTGCAGATGACTATATATATATATATATATATATATATATATATATATACACACACACACACACACACACACTGTGTGTTCATTGCTCTTGCTCTGTAATGCATTATGATTTTGTTCAAGTATAATAGTGCATACCCAATAAACCTTTTATATTTTGCAAATAAAATATGCCTGTATAAATTGAGTTGCTCATCTCGAGTAGGTACATACCAATAATATTACAAATTTTAAGTGATCATGGGTATTTTTATTTATTTTGGAATATACTGCAATAATTTAAATATCTTAAGAATTTAAATTTTATTTTAGTTGCAAAAAAACAATTTTTTTAACAAATAACTTTTGTATATTTAAAGCTAATTTTACTTTTCTGTTTAATGTCAATTTTTGTCATTCAGAATTAACTTTAATTATGGCATGACTGCAATTAAAAATCTCCCCAAAATAATGTAGCTAAACAAGAAATACAGTATCTGACAAAAATCATTTAATTTAAGAATTACTTAACTGAAAAATGTTACTTATGTTTTACTTAATTTGACTGAAAAAATACATTTGCTTACAGTAGCTGTGTTACTTGTCAACTCTGTTCAAATGTCAAATGGGTATTAAATCAGCTTTCTTTACTCATATATCATAAAAGCCTGCTTAAATTTGTCTCATAGGAAAGTTGAAAGATGGCTTATTGAAAAAGGTAAAAACTGATATTACCCACAATAACAAAAGTATATTCCGAACATTAAAGCATTATCATTTGATGGGCAATGCTCTATTATTATATTTTTGCAGTCATATTTCATTAATCTTTAATTCTTTATATTTACCATCTTAAACTATTGTCTTTACAAAAAAAAGTGAAATTTAATTTTGAGGCTTATCAGAGTTTGACTTTGAGCTCGCTATAGTTTTTGGAGTACAATTTGAACAGTAACAATTTAAATTTCAGAAATTTATAAAGAATTTTCTCTAAATACCATCATAAACAGAACTTTTTAATTTTTCTTCTAGTAAATTTCTGTTTTAATTGATGGTTGTCTTGCATATAGCCTCAATTTGCACGTTTCATATTTTCTTAATAAATCTGTTTTATAACCAGTGACTGTTAGCAAAAAATAAATTTGGCTCAATCAAGGAGAGAAAGGCAAATATTTATGTACTGACCACTTTTCTTTGCCATAAGTTTATATAAAAACTATTTTTCTAGTTTGTAATGTTTTTTAACCTATGCTTTATATTTAAATAGTTAAATTAGAATAAAAATGGAGTATTGCTCAATCCATGCTTTGCAGTTTTGATAGAGTTCAAAATCATTGCCAGGGTTTTGTAGCAGAATTATTCTTTACCCTGTAGCCTCTGAGACAACATTGCAAGCTTATTTTACTCTATCACTATTTCTTTGCCAAATGCTCAAATGAGATTCATTCTTGTGTTCTATTAGTTCAGACCTTTACAACTAAGACATGTCATACTATGTTGACAAATTTAAATAATTTCCTTATTTCTTCCATATTTCAAATGTTAGAAATTTCCACTCGGGCAGTTTTTTCTTAAGAACTGCTGCTTTGTGAAACATACTCATGCATGTTCAAGTTGAGGGTCAGTTGTTATCTGTTCTCTTTATCTTCATAATGTTCATTTCCTATCAGTTCCACTTCATATCACACATCTAATTCATCATTACCATTTTAACAGTAATCCTTTAATTTGAATGGCACTCGAGCCTTGTATTGAGTAACTTCTAGCATAAAAAAGTAAAAAGTAGTTTCACCTTTTATATGAACTATGATCATCAAGAGAATTTGTGATTGTTTAAAATAGTTTTATAAAAGTAAATGAGTAAAGAATATATCTCTATAGTCTCTTTGCATCTTTTATTAGAGGCAGGAAAAAGCAGATTATACTTTACTGTATTTGTCAGTCCTAAAGGAGCAGCATGTCTTTTTGTTTTATGCAAACAATTTATATTCTTAAAATGTATTCTTCAGATATATAGTCATTTAAACTTTATTTTCTAAGAGTTTTTTTTATTTTTATTTTTTTTACTAAAAACAAAATTTGATAAATTGTCCTTTGAATTTGATAATTAAAATATTTTATTTTTCTAAGAAGGTAGTATAAAAAGAAAGATATCCACTCTTGATAATTCTGTCATCAAATGCAGAAGTTAACATTCATTATTATTCAGATACTAATGTTGATGAAAATTAACTTTCTTTCTTAATTGAAATGTTATATTTCTTTTAACTGAAAGATTTATTAGTTTACTTGTACCATTAAAAAAACAAAAAACGAACAAGAGCAATATTTAAGTAACTGGGCATATTGGTCTATTCTTGAGCCCACTCTGTTCCTTACTTTCATCAATGACCTTCCTGATATTGTTACGAGGATGCATTTATATATAAAAATAATATTAATAATGTCTAAAAAGTTGTAGTAAGGGATTCATTTGAGTCCTACTTGTTATTACAAAAAGTTTTAATTCATGAAGTAGTCATAAAAATAAGGAAATTAGAAATAGAATGTTTGGAAGATGCTAGAATGTCCAAGAAAATTCCAGTAAAATCTAGATAATTCTAAAGGATTCTAGAATATGCAAATTAGGTGTTAGCACTTATAAAAATAGGTTCTAGGAAGAGAGTAGTCAGTTGTTAACAGGATTTGCTGACATTATTAACTCCGGCCTGATTTGTGGATCTGTGCATCCAGCCAAAAGAATCTCTAAGAAAAGTTGCCAACCAACTAAAACCTGAAAGAGAACCTCATGGAACTATATGGGTAAATAGATATTTTTTACTCTTTCATTGATCAAACTAATAATTATTCTTTATATACACATTTGAGGATTTCCAAAAAGTATAGCACTTAAACTTCTTTGCTGTCTTAACTGGGTAAAGATACACCTTCTTTCCCTTTCGTAACACTTTGCCTGCCAGTAGTAACCTCTCTTTTTCTTTTTGAATTCAAAAACTGTATATTTGTAAATATTTTTATTTAATGTTTTGGTAAATTAAATATTTGTATATGATTTTTATCTCTGAGTTTTGGTCAACCATTTTTTTTTGTTCTTTTATTACATTTAACATGTAACAATATCATCAGTTGACAACTCGGTATCTATGTTGATAGCACAAATATTTACTCCTAAATCTGAGAGATTCAATAAAATCAAATAGGCAGCTGATCTCAAAAATGACTGTCAATCTGTTTTTAATTGGAGCAAGAAGTAGCTTTTAATTTTAATGTATTCAAAGCAAAACTGCTTTCTGTTAATCTTGAACTTTTTTGCTTTTCATCAACATGGATGATACTAACCTTCAAGAGAGCACTTACCTGTGCTTTCTTAATCTCATGTTTTTCAATGACATTAAGTGAAGTGATTATATTGAATCAAGTGCTAAGTTTGCTGCTAAGAAAGTTGGTATATTATGTTGTGCTAGACAATTTTTCTCACCAGAATCTATTTTGCACATTCAAGTTTACCATTTGACCATGCATTGAATATTACTGCCATATCTAATCTAGTTCTTCTATTCTATATCTAGAGATTCTTGACAAAATCTAAAGAAGAATTAACAATGTTATCAATCCTGACCTGGTATCTTTGGCTTCAGTTATTTTTCCCACTGCCATAATGTAGCTTCCTTTTACGTTTTTTTTAAATTTTTTTCATAGTAATTGTTCTGAGTTTTCCTAATTGATAACTCAACTTTAGGTATATTACTAGATTAGCAGTTAGGTTTCATAATCTCACTGTTGAAATAACTAGTTGTAACTATAAGTTCTATGCTAATAGTTTGTTCTCACAGACTTCTTGCTTCTGGAACACTCTTATGGTTTCCTGCTTCCATGTCAACTGTCATTTTCTGTTTCCTTGAATTCTGGTCTTTTATTGTCCTTTGTTTCTTTCACTCTCAGTATCCCTTGCATCCTAGTGACTTTTATTACTTTGCTAAGGTGAAATGATTAAAAAAAAAAAGTTAGGATTTTTATCTCTAGTTAACTCTATTGTTGCCTGTAAGAAAGAATTCTCCTTTCTAAATTGACTAAAAGTCAAAATTCAAAGCTAATATAAAAAGCCTTACTGAGATATGTCACTTATAATGGCATTAAGAATGCTTGCTTATTGACATTGAGTAATGCCTTCTAATACCATGAAAATGGAATATCTCACTCTTGAGGAAGGGAGATCAAACTGTGTGATCAACAAAGTTAATTTTTTTTTTTTTTTTTTTGTCATCGAATAGATTTTTGCAATCCATTTTAACAAAACGTTTATTTTATACACTTCATATTTAGAGTATATAAACAAGTTTTGGCATTATACAGTTTATATACAAATTTGATAACTTGTCAACTGTATTAATCCTTAAAAGTGAGATTTTGCAGGGAAATGTTAATTTATGACTCCTTTTCTCAGTTCTGTTGAAAAAAATCCTAAAAGACCATTCAAGCTAGATTTAAAGTTATTATGAAACATTAGCTCACAAAAAAGGTTCTGTATATATGCGAGTTTCGGTTTTTAATAGTTTATAAGGTCTATTTTATTAAAAAAAATAATGGTAGCTTGTTTTATTATACAAAGTGTTATATAAATTTCCTCTTTTTTTTAATAAATCCAAACAGTATTGCCAATAGAAACTTACTCGAATAAATTATTTTACGTATTTTGTAATCTTTTAATTTTCTGTTTCAAATGTAACATTACTTACATTAGTTTTTATTACTTCTCAAAGATTTTTGCTCTGCTCAAGTAATGTTGTTCCATTCTCATATACACTTATTTTAAGTTTCCTATTGAATTTCTCTAGAAAGGCTGGGGTCAATTTCATTAAATTGACGATTTTAAAATTTTATATATGCTATTTTATTTACTTTATTTTATTTTATTTTATTTTTTTTTTTTTTGGAGAGGGGCAAAGTGAGCAATAATCAGCTTTCCAGAATATGAACTGGTATTATCTGGTATGAATATACTCTTCAGATTAAAACTTATTGATTGTTATATGTATTACTCAGAAAACCTCTCATCTAAGAACTTATAGCAATTCTCTGTATTTATCTTGAATCATCAACAACTTTGAGAGGCTTCTAGTATTACTGGCTACAATACTAGTCCTAAACATTTGCACCTCTCTCCTCACTTTTGTTTTCTAAGTCATATTTGTTGAATATACTGAAAATTCCATGGATGGAGCAAGTAAGCAACAAGGAAGCTTTAAAGAAACTGGTAAGAGAAAGAATACTCCTACTCAGAATCAGGAAATGCCAGCTGAAATTTCTTTAACATAAAATAAAGGAGAGGTGCTTGGAAAACTTGACTCTTATAGGACATTTTAAGGATGAGCGATAAGGGAAGGAAATGAGCCACTTATTTTACAAATGTGTGCAATAGTGGAGTGCCTTGGCAAAAGGAGAAAACTGCCAAAGACCACGAGATAGGAAGTTGTGGAGGACCTTGATCACCTATGTCCTAAAGGATTGTGGCACATAGATATCATAATAATGCATTCATGAAACTTTGAAGCCATCATGACTGAAACAATGCTGCTCAGTTAAGTGAAAAATCTCTCCACATTAATTCTATTAACACTATGTTGATATCAAGCACTTTGACAAAAAACCTGATTGCCAAAAATGCCTCTTGATCAGCAATTTTGGCACTACCATTATAATTCAATACTATATATATGATTTAAATAGGTAAGAAGGCTTCTTTTTTTCTTTTTTTTTTTTTTTTCTTAACCTTTAGGATCTTTTCAGGCCAACACTTCTTCAGAAGGTGCAGTTGCCAAAATTAATTGATATAACAGAAAGATGACTAATCACAGAGACATAATAAATGAGTGGGGAGACAAAAGTTGGAACACAATTAAAATAATTTATTAATAGAAATTTAAAAATAAGAGATAAAGGCTCCAACAGAGTATAAAAAATTGGTACTCACAGCTCACTAAATAGACAAAGGCAATAAATAAAATTCTCTTTCTGTTTATGCAGCCTTGGTTTATTTAACTTGATGCATATTGCTTCAAGTGCACACAGGTAGTTTGTGGAATGAACTCTGTGCAAAACAGTAAAACAACAGTCTCCATATGCCTCAGCAGAGTCTGGACTGTCTAGCAAATGCTGGCCTATTGTTAAGTCACTGAGCTGTTCTGAAAGGATGACTCTGTTGGCTCGAACATGTTGACTGATTCAAGTTTCTAGTTTTTATTGGTCTGTTCCACATATTTAGTGTCACACTGACATTTACATTTGTATACCACAAAACTATTTTGCAAGTGGGAAAGACCCTCTTTAACAAAAGAGGGAAATCTTGATCTGGTGTCAAAGACAGCGCGTAAGCTGATAGTTGTAAAACCTGAAATAATGCAAGCAGACACCCTATCAACAAGCATTTGACTTTTCCTACCTAACCTTGTCAGTTTCAAGTAGATTGGATAAAGATCCAAAAACAGCTGTTTCTTTAAAGCAAATGATCTTGCACTTGATCAAGCACTTATTGGCATTTGTAGAAACCCATTATCACTCAAATAAGGATGAATGTTCTCCACTTCTTGGCTAAATGTACAAGAACAAATCAAATTTCAATTAGTGTACGGGTCTGTGAACGTAGGTTTGCAATAAAAGATGTAATGGTCAAAACATCTCTACATTTAGCAAGGATGTTCGAGAAAGGCAAAGTACAATTATTTTCCACTTCAGTGGTGAATTTCAAAGATGGATAAAGTAAATTAAGTTGAGTATGAAAGGCTGTATTGTTGTCAATTGAATCAAAGATTGGTGCAATGCAAATATACCTGGGAATTTGAGACATTTTTCATACAAAAGGCTCTCATAGAGGCCAACAAAAATGTTGGCTAATACTAAACCCAAGGGACTGCCCATTGAGACCCCATCAACTTGGGCTTACATAGTATTATCAAAACCAAATTTGACCCCCCCCCCTCTGTTGCGATATGCATAAATTAAAAAAATAAGCTTTCTGGAATTAGAACAGGACCCCGGTGACCCCTAGAGAGTGTGTCAGTACAAATATTTAGGATGTCTTGAAGAGGAACATCAGTGTACACACTAACAATGTCAAGACACTGAAAGTTTGTTCTCAGAACCAGTTCCAGAGTTTCTGATGAAATCAGAAAACTTAAAGGGTCTAATGAGTGAAAAATTATTCAGAGACTGGCTGAAGTATTTGAGCCAACAACTTGAGCAATTCATGCTGTACAGAATCAAACAGACAAAATTGTCCTCAGCGGTACATTATCTTTTTGTAAACTGTACATTCAGGGACATTGAGAACTAACAAGGAAAAATTTAGTTGTGAAAAGGAAAAATTTAGTTGTGACACATTTCATCCATTAGGACTTCATTGGACTAGTTTTGTTGACAGTGTTATGACAACACGTGTTTCTGTATAAGAGATGCTGGTAGTTTCAAAATTTTTGAAATAATTTTTTTTTTTTAAGTCTAGCCAAATTCATCTGTATTCTTTTTCTTTTAGAGTGATTTATTGTTATAAGAAAATGAATGTGGCACATTGTTTTCATCAGTTGATAATGATTTTGTTTCCATCTTGTTTAATTTACTTTTTCAAGTTGCCAAATTTGTCCTGGATGTTGCCTAAGCAGATAAATCTATTAGGTTTTGATGAAATTATAAAATCTGTATGTTCAGTAGCTAAGCACTCTTCGAAAATTTCCATGATTAAATTTTTTTTTTTTTAATTCTTAAAAAAAATTTTGGGTGATTTATTTTTGCCATGGTATCTTGATAATAATTTTGGAACTAACACTAAAATGAAATACAAATTCATCTTCAGGAAAAAAGCCTCAGTAGAATATAAGCAAAATAATCTTTTGATTAATAAATCACACCATTTTAACTATTTTTTTCCCCTATTTCATTGAAGTATAATATTTCAATCTTTTAACTTGATTTTCATAAAACCTTATGAGTGAATAGGTTTGTAACAAAGTGTTTACATTTGTGTCAAAGCTTTTTAGGTGTTTTAAATATCCATTATTACTTATTACACATCTACTATCTTTATTCTCATTTTAAAAATTGCAAAATATAAAAATGAAAAATTGAAAATTCCTTTTCATTGTTCAAGAGACAACAAACTTATTAGTCAAAGCAAAAATATGCTTAGCCAGTATGCCAGAAAATTATATATATATATTTCTTTATTTTGATGCTGGAAAAATAGTATCTTACAAAAATATCTAAAAAACTTCAATGTTTTTTCTTGTTTTGATTTTTTCTGAGTGACTGAATGACAGGGGTTTGCTACATTTACTTACCATTGTCTATTCCTATATGTTTGTGTAATCACTAATCTTACTTACAATTACCTATGTCTGTTCCCACCTCTTTATTTTCTCTTTTTTTTTTTTTTTTTTTCCTTTTTTCTTTACAATTCTTTTACTTGTTCAACATAATTACCTTGGTCTCATTTTGAAGTTAACTTTTGTCTTGAACTGAAACTAATACTTAAGTCATGGTGAATGGATATTTTTGTCTTTGCTCTCTGTCATTTCTAGACGGCTCCAATGTTTTGTGTTTTCTTTTCTTTCTTTTTTTTTCATTTTTAATTTACTTTATTTTGTTTGTCAGGTTTCTTTTTCAACAACACTGCTGTCAATGCAAAGTCATGTCATTATTAATTTCTTACATTACATTTTAACTAGTTTAAATCTACACTACATAACACACTTAAATAATTACAAAATATAGACAATATTTAAAAATAATTTACATAAAAATAGTTAACTGAAATATATATATATATATATATATATTGAAAGTTTTATATATATATATATATATATATATATATATATGTTTTTTTTTTTTTGTTTTTTTTGTTTTTTTTTACTAATATAGCTGTTTCATGGCAGTCTGCATATTTTGGTTTGATTTGTTCTTAAATGAATTGCCATGAGATCTTGGGAATTTACCGGAACATGATTGAAAGATTTATATATTCATATCATAGATATCACAAATTTTCATATCCTGTATCAGTTATTATTTCATGAGCATTTAATTGTAACAATAACAAAAACATTTAAGATGTAGATTTGTTATAATGTTCCTTCAAAAATAGGTTGTTATATATATACAATTATTTTAAAAATTTAAATAGTTCTTATTCTTTTGGCCAAGTTGTATTTAGAGTTGTCATGGATAACAATGTGTGAAAATGTATGCATGCAATGTTCCTTGTGCATGCACATTTTCATTTTTACATAATCAATATTAATATTTGTCACTTAACTCTTCAGGAGCATTTTGAGAAAAATATTACCAAGCAAATTTAAATTGTTTGTGTATTGTATTTGGAATCATATTACTATATTTTAAATCTTACATATCAGTCAGTTAAGTGCCATACATGATGCATGCTTGGGCAATCATGTCTCAAAAGAGACATGATTGACTGGAGAGAAGATTTTTCCACAGTAGGTTGTCATTACTTTTTGTGGTAGACTGGTTGTTAACCAAGGCTATAGAACCCAATCTGTCCTGTTATTTAATCCATAGCTGGAGAAAAGAAATGGATTAATACCTTTCCCAAGGGTATTTTCGCATAAGTGAATGCAACAAATTCAATTGGAATTCAGACTCTGCTCTTAGATTTCTTTTCTGAGCCAATATCCTCTGCACCACAGCACATACATACATACATACATACACACACACACACACACACCCTATACATGAATACTGCATTTAAGTTATTTTTTACCTGATATTTGTATATGCATAAACAACATATCTTGATGAAATTTGAAAGAAAATTAAATTTTGACTTAGTTTTACTTTCTTTATGCCTAATACAAAATACTTCTCAATTCTTTGAATTATACAATATGACTAAAATAGGTCATAAAATATAGGTCTTGATTTTGTTCTTTAAGGATTGGCTGTTGTCTTGACTGGTTTGTTAAACAAAGCATTTTCTATTTTTTAAGATGTAAATCTATTATTGGAATTTCATCATAAACAAAATGTACAGGAGTTAAACAGATCAGTATAAATTTTAGATTTCAAAGTCTTTAATTCAAATTGAATGGAAGTTCAGATTATCATTTAGATCCAAATAGGATAATATAATTATGCTAATATTCATAGAAAATGTCAAAATATGGTGATATTTTTCCTTAGATACTTAGGTAAGGATAAAATAAGCAATTATTAAACACTGCTGGAATATATAAACCATATTTTTTAAAAAAAGTGAAAATTTGCTTTTAGGCATTCATGAATATATATATATATATATATATTCCTCTCACTCACTCACAGTCATTGGTCTGCCATGCAAGAAAGCCTACTGAAGTGAAGTAGACTTGGTTACTTATGTGCTCGCAACCCAATCTTAAACTGTAGAGATTGCATTTTTTTTTCTGCCAAGCAGTGAAAATTACATACACACTAGATTTGCCAGTATATAACACTGACACTTCGATTTGAAATAAATTAGACAAATATCATCTGAAGGTATTATGATAAGGAGTTTCTGAAATAGGATTTGAATGAATTATAATGAATGCTGGGCTTGCTAGCATTTAGATATATTTTTAAATTCTATTTTTTGAGCTACTTTAAAATAAGCTGGGCTAACATGGGCTACTCATTAAGAAAGTCAATTAAAAATTTAGTTTGAAGGCTTTTAAATATCTACTAATTAGCAATTTGTAATCCAATCTAATAACCCTGGATAGAAGTTGTTCTTCCATGTAAACTATATCTTAATCTGTAATAAAAACTGAACTAAATTTTTTATTTAACCTATATAAAATAAACTTTTTTTCTCAAAAATAGCTTATATTTATTTGATTCAATGCATTTTTATTGTTGCTATAGTTAGAGGGTTAAGTATCAAAATTCAAGGTTGTCTATAAATTGATGTTGAAATGTGAATATTTATTTTCTTGTTAAACAGGTGTGTTTCTTATTTAGTTGAATATTATAAAGCCACCAAGGCAATAAATTAGAACAAATACATAGTAGGTTTATAATACACTGTGTTAATGTCAAATGCCCATATAAACTGGGAAAAATTATCCTCAAAGTGATAATGATACTTAAAGCAAAATGAAGATTAAAACTTCTGTCAGCTTTTGTATGGGTGTTTCTATTGTTTTCCAAGCTGATAAATAAATGCAATGAGTGTTGCACAGAAATGAAGAATAAACTACAGCATGTAAAGGTGTAAAAGAATGCTTCCAGAATTGCGTTAGTTTGTGATTACTAAATCATAACATTAACAGGAGAGCAACACATTTGTGAGTAAGTACAGTAGAGTGTCAAGTCTCAGAGTAAGCAGAAACTGAATCTGCTCACTTGCCAGTTTATTTGCATGCATTCTCAGACACGCATCACTTGGACAGTACATATTTAGGCTGTTAGTAAGATTCTGCACATAGACCATTTACCATCACTACCATCCCCTTGTATGTATGTGTATATATATATATATATATATATATATATATATATATATAATAATAATAATAGTGTGTATACACACACTATTAAGGGGCTGATAGTATTGCAAGAATTTATTATACAATTGTTTTTTTAAAAGCATTCTTAGCCAAAAATTATTTAAATTTAATAATTGCAAGTATAAATTAAAGAATGATATGGCTTGTCATTCATTTTAGACCAGCTGAAAACAAGTTCTTCAGAGAATTACAAACAAGCTCAATAGTTAATATTTGATTTTTATTTCCTGGCTGTTTAGTTGATTTAATATTATTCTTGGTGAATTGCTTCAGATTTTGTGTTCACTGCTCACAACATTATAAGACCAGTTCAGACCAAAACTTCTGCATTTGGTATAATATTCTAAATGATAACTATTTTGCAAATACTTCAAAGCATTTAATTTTAATATATTTAAATTTTCAGAGAACTATGAAGCATGATTATAGTGATGGGTAAATTGTCATTTTATATTTTTAATTTCACATATGCATGTTGTTGATGCAGTTATCAAAATCAATCTAGTTGGGTACCATCTGTGAGAAAAATAGCACCATTACACTCTTCACTCTGCTAGAAATTTGAAAACAGCATACTGTACTGCTTGGTATTTGTTTCAGAAGCTCCAATACAAACATTTCAGAGTATTTGGATGTCAGTCTGAGGACAGGGCAGCAATTTTGGGAAGAGTTGGATGATGATAAAAAGTGGAGTGATCACTAGTGATGGCAACATTATACCACCATTCATTTTCTCACAGGGCCTCAAACTCAACATGAAACCCTACATCAAATGCCTTGAGTAGGTAGTCCTACTCTGGGTCAAGAGGGTGACTGCTGGAAGATCCTATGTCTAGGAACAGGACTTTACACTATGCCAAACAAGCTGGTGAACCAAGTCATGGCTGTGAGACAATTTCTGAGAGCACATCACTTCTTACATTTGGCTACCAAACTCCCCAGACTTGCAACTCTCCTTGATTATTATGTGTGAGGCACAGATGAGTGAGAGACCAACAAAACTCCTTGTAGCACCAAAAATGAACTGAAGGCAAAGATTATAACAGTATTTGCCAACTTAAACAATGAAACTCTGAAGTCATTTGGAGGTCATGGTGATTTTTATTGAATAAATTTATTCTTTAGTATTTCAAAATATTTTTTGTGTAATTTTGGTAAAAATGTCTATTAAAATAGAGATATCAATGTTCTTTTCATTTTTGCAGAGGTTAGACAATTTATTCATCGCACACTCTGTGTGCGTGTGTATAGTGTATCGAGGCAGCAGGTGAAAATAAAACAAACATTTGGATAATTTTTTATTAAATTGGTTCTAAGTTTGCTATTTTTGGTAACTGTTATTGTTGCCTAGCAAAGTTTTATGTCAACACAAGATAAAATCGTTGCTGATGGTGGATGTTTTTATGTTAATGTCCTTGTAACCTCTCTGAAGATGGCTCATGTGAGCTGAAAGCTTAGAACCAACTTAATAAAAAAATTATCTGAATGTTGGAGAATTTTTGTCTTTATTTTCACCTGAAATTAAAGCCAAAATACGATGTTTAGAACAACTCATGATTAAACATAATATACATTCATTGTCTCTTATATTTAACAGTATATGTTTAGAAACAAAAATGTATGTGTGATTAATAAGATTGCCTTATCTGAATTTCCCTTGCTTACATCAGCAGTTTTGTGAAACCAGATAAGTTTTAACAAAAGTTACAGAAAATGTGAAAAGTACAAAATCTTTGATCTTGGCCAAAACTTGAAAAAATTATTTTGTATTGGCAAGAAAAAAACATATTTTCTTTAGCTCAAATGTTAATATCAAGAAAGATAACAGTTGAATTATGAAAGTAAAAATATCAGCAGAAGACATTTTCTTTTTATTTATTTATTTTTCATAATCATTTTATCCCAAGCAAGGCAATAAACCCACTAAAACAACTGACTGAGTGTGACAGAATAAAAAAAAAAGAAAATTAAAAAAAACTTTAAAGAGAGAGAACAATGAAAGAACAGGAATCAAGATAACAATTAAAAATCAAAGTTGGCTGAAAAGCAAGAATTACATAGAAACCATTAGCAAAGAACAGCCAATTCAACTGTAAATTGAGACCCTGTAGCCAATATGGTTCAATGCTTAAATTCATAAAGTCTACCTTAAAGCAAAGATCTTCAGTACAATTATTCTGAAAGTATTTATAGAAAAGGCATAGGGAGGCTACATTACAGTGGTGAGAAAGTGACTGACACTGGGATGCCAGGTCAGGATTAATAACAGTGTAGATTTTTCTTTGAATTTTAGTAATAATCTTTAAATTAGATACCTACACAGATTTGTGATGCATAAGGATTAAAATTAATTTTTAAAAATGCAAATCTTTTTTTTAAGCATTTTAGTTTTAATTTCATGCTAATGGTTTAAATTCAATATTTCCAATGACCAAGACAATTTGCTGTATTTCAAAACTAACTTAAATTGACTTGAAATAGTTTTTGTTTTGAGATCATTAACATCACTTATTTTAGTGCCATTTTAACCTTCTGACATCACAATGTAAATTTTTTTTATTAAAAAATCTTTCAAAAATAAAATACGTTTTTTTTAAACTTTATTTTATAAAGATTAGCTAATTTAAAATTTAATTATTATAATATAAAACATTACTTACTTTAAGTTTAAAATATCACAGAAATGCGTTTTTTAACATGTTAGTAGCTGTTTATTTTAGGTGTTCATAGGTTGACAGCTTGAATGACAGATTTATCTAATTTTTTTCTATGGTGGATATTATCTGTAGAATTTACTTGAGGAATACAACATTAGTGCTTTTTTTATATAATTTTGAATGATGCAGTAATCTTAAGAATTTAAGAAAATATTCTCAATAATCTAATGCTTGATTGAATTTTAGATACACTGGCTTTTGATTTACTACAGTTATTGCTTTTATTTACTGATGTTGTGTATGGATGTCCATATGTACAAAAGTTGCCACATTTATACATACAACAAAAAGATTTCAATAATCCTTTTAAAATATTTATTTGATAAATAGTACTAAGCCATTTCATTTATGATTAGTAAATATAGTTTTTACTTATTATCAATATCACCTAACCAGCACAAATACAGAATTTTAAGATTTAAAACTTTGTAAATTATTCTAATTAAAATTTAAAAAAAAAAAATTATTGTAAAAATTAGTTATTCATCAGGGCAGGGGGTAACAATAAAAATATATATCTTATTCATAAAAGCATTTTTAATGAAATAATATTTTAGTCTTATTGCCATTTTTATTTTATGATCCAGGGCAGATTTTTAAAAACTGTTCTTGTTTAAAAAAAATAAAATTGATGATTTAAATTCTTTAAGGGGTTATGCTTTTAGCTAATGTAAACATTGTGACATATTTCATTTCTCCAAATTTTATGGAATTAAATAAGTGGAGGGTAACAAATGTAAATAAAAATTTTAAAAAAATTAACTCTATTAAAAAAAAAAAAAAAAGTTAATTTGTGAATAAGTCCTAAAAGTTTCATTAAAATTCAACAGTTGATTTTTGCAAGAATTGCCAAATCAGTGTTTTTTATTTTTTATTTTTTTCACCACAAAAGGATGCTAAAATTTACTGCACCTATCCTTGGTCACTGTGCTAATGCAAAAAAAAAAAAAAAGAATTTTAACCAAAATTTTGAATGTTCTAAAGAGGATGAAAAATATAATTTAATAATCAAAAGATCCTCTGGTTTTTCCTCTTAATAATAAGAGATATTGAAGAGAAAACTTTGTTTTTATTAAGTTTGAGGCATGTTTTTCATCATGGTATTCTAATTTTTTTTAGCAAATCTGTGAATTTTGCTCTAAATATATAACAAGATGTACATTTGTGGTGCAGTGGATATCGGCTTGGAATGAGAAATTGGGAAGCCAAGTTTGAATTCCAGTTGAATTCCTTGCATTCACTCATACGTAAATACCTTTGGGAAATGTATTAATTCATGTCTTCTCTCCAGTTATGGGTTAAATAACAGGACAGATTGAGTTCTATAGCCTTGGCTGGTAACCAGTCTTCTGCAGAAAGCAATAGTAACCTACTGTGGAATAATCTTCTGCTCAGTCAGTCATGTCTCTTTTGAGACATGATTGCCCATGTATGACACAACTGACTGATATAACAGGAGCGCCACCATATATGACAACACTATTTGAAGCAGTGACAAGTAGTAGACTTATAAATATATAAGATTCTAGGGAGAAAAATTGTCTAACTCAATATAGTAAACCAACTTTCCTAGCAGTAGACCTAACAATTTGTTCAATATAATCTTTTCATTTTATGTAAGAGAACCTTAGCCTGAGAAGGCACATGAGTCACTCTCCTGGAGTTTAGCATCAGCTATACTGATGGAAGGAAGAAATGGATCTCTCAGATGATTAATGGAAAATGATTTTGTTTTAGAGGCATTAAAATTAAAAAGTCATACCTTGCTCTAGTTAAGTGATTTTTTAGGTCATTTTTGAGATCAGTTGCCAATTTGACTTACTTGAATTGACAGGCATAATTTGTTAATATATGTATGAAAAAAAAAATTAAATTGTAAAGTTTTAATAGCCTCTAACGAATAAATGTTCTCATATGCACAAAAATGTTTTCTTTTTATTCACTACTGCTCAAAAAAACTTGATACTTTATCTTAATTCAATGTGATTTCTTCTATACAAGATTTTTTTTTTTTTCCTGGGTATATTTTGTTTAATATTTTGTCACATTTATATCATCTTTACTTTTAATCAATTGGAGAGTTCTGTCTTTTAGACTGTTCCTCTCTGTTTGGGCTGACTGTTATCACTCACTGCCAATTGTTCCTCTACTCAACTTTTATATCTACTTCTGTATGGTGGTACAAGGACACTAAAGAGAGAGAGTAGATGAAGTTTAAGCAGGAGAGCCATTTGTATCAAAACATTACTGTTGTTGGTATGATTCTTTATACCTGGTTGCAAGGTCTCCACATTTAGTTGAGTCGGGGTAAAAAACAGTAAATTAAAGTAGATAGGCCAGTCATTGTTCTATACTTGGATGGTAACAACGTTATTAAATAGGATTGTTTGGAAAGTTTTCAGAGAAAGAGAGCATTTGAAAATGTGTGCTTGCAAGTTTTAAAAAAAAAAAAAAAAAAAATGAAAACAAATGATGGTGGGGTTCATTATTGTCTGGACTACAAAAATAAGATTTAATGCAACATTATTTTTGCTTTTATTTATTTATAATCAAAACTTTTCAATTTTTACTAATTAGTGTATTTAACATTCAATTCAAAGTTCAGTTCAAACTCATCTATATACAAGCCCAAATTTATATATTCAGTATAAGGAACAAAATAAACCTTAATCCTAGCATTTTGTTTCATATTTTTAAAATAAAAGAAAACCAATTAGTATAAAATGATTATATTACTATATTTAATCTGGGTTCTGGGAATTTAGCAAGTTTCTTTTTGCAGTATATATATGTGTGTAACAATAAGTTTATAGATCAATGATGAAAAAAAATTTATTTTACACATATTTTTCACTCTAATCTCCTTCCTTGTCAAATCATTTAACTTCGTGGTAAATATTTACTGCATATATTGAAAGTTGTATGATTGAAATTTCAGGAAAATTTCAGCTAATAACTATGTGCTAGGTTGTGGACTTCTTGATTCACTTTGTGTGTGTGTATATATATATATATATATATATATATATATATATATATCGTTTCTTTTCCCTTAAAGAAGGAAAAAGATTTTTAAGATTGTGGAAAAACAGCTTTGTTGGTGTAATCTGAACATATCTTCTTCCCTGAAGCATTCCAAATTTAGAGAAATCACTTAAAAACAGTATTTTTTTTTTTTTAAGCAGTTTTGAAAACCATGAGAAATTCCATACATTTTGTTTATGTACCAAATTTTTTTTTTCATTTGAGAAATTCTATATCATTTTATATATTAGTGTCAAATATTAAATGTATATTAAGTTAGAGTGAAAGAAAACTCACATTTTCTTCTCTCTCTCAATCTTTTTTTTTTTATTTTTCTCTCTCAAGACTTCCCTGTAGAGTATATGGCTAAATCCTCATCATACTTGGTGTTACTGTGCTATAATTTCCATTGCAAGTAAGTTTGACATGGAGTTCAATTCAGATGTTTTTTCTCCTAGACTGGTTGCTAAAGAGCCCAACCTGACCAGCTACTTAACTCATAGCAAAAGAGAAAGAAGAGATGGATTTGTATATTTTTCAAGAGTATTTTTAAAAACACATCAAAAGAACACATTTTAAAGAACACATCAAACTCATCCAGAACCTGCATTTTAATTCCATTTTCCATGCTGATAACTGCTACACTACACATACAATAACTATAATATTTTACATTCAAAAGTTTCTTGAAAGTAATTTTTTCATCTCAAAACTGTATATATGGAAAGAATCAGCCTGAATATTTAGAGAGAAATAGAAAACAATGTTCAGAAAAACCAAAGCAAATGTCTGAGACTAGTGCTTTTTTGACTGTGCAATATTGAGTAAAATAGGTTGGAAATTGTTGAACCGACTTTTCCTCTTCTCTTCTATATTAAAATGATCACCTTTTTTCAATCCACAAAAATATATTCATACCTGTGTATTTGTCATAAGGCGATGATATTAATCATTGCTGCTTTCTAATGATTGGCATTTTTAATTTGAGGGTAATTACTTTTATTATTTAAATATCAAGCAAAACATTTGAAAAACAGCTCATTTTATGCACTTCTTCCATTTAATATAAACAGTTGACACTTTTATTTTAACTGAAATTATTAAGTGTCTGTAGTTTTTGATGCTTATGACGTGATCCTTTTAGATGCTCCTCTGAAGTAATTTTAGTCAGCCTATCCTGATCAAAAATGCCAAATTTGTTCTTTATCCCAACCCCAATCCTAACTCGCATTTTTATCATTGTCCTTTTCATAAACTTTGGCCCTTTTTCTTCCCAGAACTTTCTTTTGAGTATTGATCATCTCTTTTGCTTTTTTGAGTTTTCTGTCCATTCCTTCTGTTTTTTTTTTGTTTTTGTTTTTTTTCACATACTTTTGTTTATTCAAAAATGAAAATCATTTTATTAGGTATTCGAGATTTAAATTCTTATTTCAAGATTTTTTTTTTCTTTTGAAAAAATTTGCTCATGGCCATATCACATTGAAACACCAGTTCCCATATGATCACCAAAGTTAAATAACATCAAACCGGGTCAGTACCTAAATTCTATTTGGGTTTTTTATATTAATTTATGTGCAAATAGCCTTGGGAAAGCTATGAATCTGCCTTCTCTCTCTCTTCTTCACTTGTATCACTAAAACATTATTATCTCAAAAAAAAATCTTACAATCTAAAACTATTTTCTGGCTTTAAATAACCTGCAAAGGATTGATATGCTGTAGACAATGAATGAATGAATCAATCAATCAAGGCAAAATTATAATCTCAAAGAATCTACTGTACATTTATATTTTAACCTACTGGCAGAAGTCTAGTTTTAGTATTTGATCAGTTTGCACATTTTTCCACTGACTGTACTTGCAGTTCAGTGTTACCATGATATGCATTGATCTGTTTCTACTGAACTGTTATTATCTAACCGGTTTGTCTTGATTTTTTTCATCAATTAATTTTATTTCATTTATGTTTTCATTTTATCTGTCAATTATATATCAATTTCTTTTTGTCTAGGGCTTCTTGCCATATTAGATTAATCAATACCACAACATATTTTTAACGTAAAGATCAAATGAAGCTACCATTGATCGGTGTCTTGTTGCTATGTACCATATGTTTTTGCTGTTTCTTGTTATAATCTTGGAAGTAAATAAAGCCTAGTCATTTGCTTCTAAATCTGCTTAATAGGTATGACAGTGATCATGTAAATCTTTTACTAGATATCCGTTATATTATTAAATTATTAATTTATATTTAGAGGTATAAGCAAATTTTAAGCAGATTCAAAGAAGGAAACTAAAAGACAGTTTCATTCATGTTCTGTTTTGTTAAATGCAAAATCATTTTTTGATGAAAAAAATACTCCACATTAAATGGCCTGTGAAACATTTTTACAAAGTCAAAATCATTAACTTGAATTATTTCAATTGTTTAAAATTTAATTTAAGATAGATAATATAAATTTGGTGACTTCAATGCCCACCAGGCCAAGTGGCTGGAAAACTCTGTCACTGATCTTGCTGGGGTTCAGACGTTCTCATTCTCTTATGCAAATGGTTGATTTCCCCACGCATTTCCTCAGTAATCACAATGGCTATCCTTCTCTTCTAGATCTCTTCCTTACTTCTATCTCAGATTCTTGTTATGCAGCTCTGCCCTCTTGGTAACTCTGATCATGCTGTGGTGTCAGTGAATGTCTCTTTTTACTCCCCCTCCATCCAGGAACCTTCTACCAGCAAATATCTTACTTCTATCAACAAACAATAAAGCAGACTGGGACTCATTCATGATTTCCTTTGCGATATCCCTTGGAACAAAATTTTGAGTCTCCCTGTTGAAGACTGCCTCTGAATTCTCCTCTTGGGTGAAAGCCAGCATTGATACTTTCATCCCAGTTAGAAAATTTCAACTTAAACCTCATTTGTCTCCTTGATTCTCTCCTGCTTGCTTAGCTGCTTGGCTGCCATTGCCCACAGGAATCACTTCTTCCAGCTTTACCGGAATGACATGTCTGATTACAATAGGTGACTTTTTGTCTCTGATGCTAAGCTGTTGTTTGCTGATAGAATTAAGCAGTGTATAGGATGAGCATTGTGGTGCAGTGGATATCGGCTCGGAACAAGAAATCGGGGAGCCGAGTTCAAGTTCCAGTTGAATTCATTGCATTCACTTACGCACAAATGCCCTTGGGAAAGGTATTAATCTGTCTCTTCCTTCCAGTTATGGGTTAAATAATAGGACAGATTGGGTTCTATAGCCTTGGCTGGCAACCAGTCTACCGCAAAAAGCAATGACAACCTACTGTGGGATAATCTTCTGCCCAGTCAGTCATGTCTCTTTCGAGACATGATCGCCCAAGCGTGTTTCACGTATGGCACTTAACTGACTGATAGCATCTCACAAGTTTGGTTCCAAAGATAACTGGCAGCTGATCTCTAACAAAACTTCTAAGCTTGACTCTCATAAGGCAAGTAGAGGTGATGGAATTCAAGCTATCGTCGTAAAACATGTGACTCTGAGCTAGCTCGAGTCCTCTCCAAACTCTATTATAACTATTGCCCCACTTCTTCCTGCTTTTCCTGCTTGTTGGAAATCGTCTGTAGTTCCTGTTTTTAAGAACTCTGGGGAACCCTCTTTTTATTTTATTTTTTTTTTTAATTCAATTTATTTATTCAAGGCTATTATTAATACTGAAATAGTTAGGCATCACAACCTGCTCTCTGACCAACAATATGGCTTCTGTTTCACCAGGTCTACTGCTGATGTGCTAATGACCATCACTGAAGATATATACCAGGGTCTTGATAAGAACGGCAAAGCTTGAGCTGTTTTTCTTGATATATGAAAAGCATTTGACAGGGTTTGGCATGCTGTCCTTCTGTGCAATCTCCAGAGCTATGGTATTTCTGTTGCCATATCTGGTTGGGTGCTCCTGCTATTCGTCTTGAGTTCTCTACAAAATCCAAAGGAGGATCTGCAATATAACTGATCCTGACTTGACAGACTGCCTTCAGTCACTTTCTCACAGATGTGATGTGGCTTCCCTCTGTCTTTTCTATAAGTATTTCATGGCAACTGCTCTGATGTGCTTTTTTTTTTTCCCTGGCACCTCAATCACATGTATTTACTTGGGCTACTAGATTAGCATTAAGGTCACACCTTTTTATTGTTGAACTAGTTAAATGTAACCATCGCTTCTACTTTAACATTTTCTTTTTTTGCACTTCCCTTTTGTAGAACTTGCTTCCATTTGCATGTTTCTCTGATAGCTACATCTCCAAAAGTTTAAATGCAACATCAATTACCATCTTTTAACCACTTGATTCCCATCTATCTCTCACCTTTTCTTCCACTTACCCTGTACCTTTTTATATTCTCTCACTGTAACCAGTGGCATTTTTGCCTTGTTTGGAATGAAATGATTATTATAAAAAAAAATGCAGTATATAATTTAACTTAATATTTTGATAAGCTACAAAACTGATATACATTACATCTCAATACTAACAATCAAACAGATCTTCAATGGTTCCTTTCTTAGCTCATTGACTGAGTCTATTCACCAATATGAAATATATTTGAATGGCATGAAAATAAAGACAAGTTTATGTTTGCAACCTAAGATTGTCATAATTATAATTTTAAAAAGTAAATATATGAATATCTGACTTAAATTTTTAACATACAGTTCTATATTTTTGTGTAAGAAGAAAAATCACCAGTCACTGATTGTTAATTCTCAGCATGGTCCCCTTCCCAAAGGGCCACTAGACATCAGTATCAGAACGTATTTTGTAATCCCTTCTTGTCTTGATTAAGCCACAAACTTAATTTGTAGAATTTTATATTCTTAAGCTATTAACAGTAGAATTACTTTATGGTGTGTAAGTAATGTAATGGATATCAGGAAAGAAAGTGGTATTACCAACTCATGTTCAACTTATAATCTAGTCTGTTGTATTCGCTTTCATAAAAAGGTCTTTGAAAAAGGTCTGAATCCATTGCTTCCCTCTCAAAATATGGATTAAATAGGAGGATAGTTTGGGTTCTCTAGTCTTGGCCAGCAACCAGTTTACGAGAAGGCCAATTCTGAATTCAAAACCAGAAGATGGGCTCTGTGAGGCTATCTTGCCAAAAACACATTGCTGCTATAGCTTCATTATACATGGTGCACCTATGACCTTAAAAGGTCATGGGACTCATGATCATTACTTTGCTATAATTGTGCAATTTCTGTCTTGATTATCTCTGATGGTAAGGTAAAAATAAGTAATATGTATACTCTTAAGTTCTATTGATTTTTATCTCTAGAAATTAAGGTATTATATATTAAGTCATTAAAAAATATATTTAAATAAATTCTCATTAATTCATAATTTTATATTGCTGCAGCAGATATTTGTTGGTTATAACATTTTCAGTGGTTGGATGACTGGGATTAATATTTTATTTTTTCATTGATGCTAGGTAAACTTTGTAACTCCTCATTTAATAACATCCTCTGACAAAATCTTTGCAAGTTTTGCTGATTTTTTTTTTTTAATTTTTTATTTCAGTTTCTTATTTTTTTGCACAGCCATGTTTCTTTATCAAGAATTGCTGACCAGACTTTTCCTGAATTATATTCTCTTTATGCTTTAGTAGTTTATAAGTTTTCATTTTAAAATGATTATTTATGGCACACTCCTACTTTTGTAAGTGAAAGCACACAAGTGATTAAAAATTAAATCACTAAATACAAGTAAAACTGATTTGGTCACTAAATTTAAACTCTTCAAAAGCCATTTAAGTATTTTTTTACATCTACTGAAAACATTCTCTTTAGGAAATGACTTAGTCTAGAGAGAAACTGTGTTGTACTGAAATAAAATTTCTAAATGGTTATTTATCTTGATACTGCTTTTAAGTAGTAACTACTTTTGAGGGATGAAAATACTGATGCTATTCACAGATGTTAACTGCAGATTTATGTCATTAAGTTAAGTTTGGTAATATAACCAGTAAATGTTCTTGATGTTAGCTGAAATGTAGTAGATATAATCAAAAAGAAAAATTGTTAGATACTATTGCTTGCAGAATAAAAACAAATCAGTTTGTAATTGATTTGAGTTAGTGAAATTAATTTTAATTTTTGTTTTTATGATAACAAAAAGAACTTGGAAGAAAATATATAATTGAATATTTTGATGATGTTAGTCATTGGACATTTTTCATAGCCAAATGGTTAACTTTTTTTTTTTCTAGTCTAAATATCCATGTATGATTTCCTGAATTCATCAATTCCTGAACTGAGTTCAGATTTCATCATTTTTTTGTAATATTTGCATAATTTCAATATATACAGACAAAGAATATTTTGTTAATTTATGTGGTTTTTGCATTTTGTTCAAGGAAACAAATGTTTGGTTGAAGACTGACGGGATTGTCTATCATTTTTCTTGTCAGTTATAAATCTTTTAACCATTATCTGGTCATCCTTAAAAACAAAACCTTGCCATTATTTGTTAGAAAATGGTGAACTCAAGCTAATATTACATTGGCATTTCTGCTAATGTTATGGTTTAAGAATTTTACATCAGAAGGTATTATTAGAAAATAAATTAATGAAAGCCTTTGGTTAAAGCAACTTTTTTTAACTTCAGGATGTGCTTGTAGAATAACTAAAACTCTAGGACACACTTTAAATTTTAAGGTAAAATTAGTCATGAAATTTGAAAATAATAAAGAAGTCTTCTGAAATAAGCATTTATTTTTAAGATGTTACATGTTACATGTCTCTAGCTTTCTAAAAAAAATTTTTTTTTTTTTTTTTTTTTTTTTTTTTTCATATATTAAAAATTCATAAATTACTTTTTTGTTAACTTAGGGTGCACCTAGCTGCCTTTCAGGGCACATTCATGTGCCTGTGCACTTTGATTTAAAGTCAATATATTTAACCCTGTAATACAGTTTGTTTTTTTGTTTTTTTTTAATTCTTCTTAGATAGTTTTTATAGTCCCATTTTTCTCAGACCAAAGATATCATATTTGTAGTAAATTTAAAAAAATAAGTAAAAGTGCTTTAAGAATCTTTAGTCTCTGTTTGGAATTATTATTGTATAAGTATTGTCATTATGGATTTTATATTAGAAGGAATGTCATAGTTAAGATGCGATTATATTTCATTTTAGTTAGGTGAGTTTGTGTTTTGTGATGACATGAATAGCATGAACAGAATTTTGTTTTTAGTTGCAGTTTTGTCATAGACATAAGAATTCATTTGTTCATTTCATACATAGAAACATATGTTCCTAACAAACATCTCCAATTATCTATTATAAAAAATTAAAACTACTGAATTTTACTGTCATTAATAATAGTACCCTTAAATTAAACTCACTATACAAAATCAATAGATGAATTTGAATATTTCATTTGTTGAAATGACTCTGAAGAACAGATGCTTGTACCTGTACAAATACAGGTGTTTTGCAAAGGTTATGATGTAGCGTGATTTTTGGTCAAATTGAGCTGGTTAGCATATAATGATGTGTTCACTTTATAATTTTATTTGTTGAGTGCATGTCTACGCAAACTGTAACCTGGTGATTTATTTGATACTACAATGATTAGAGGCACCTATAAGGTTTGTCCGCTTAGCTTCAACTTTTAACTGAGAAGGTAACTGCCTTAGATCATTGCAAAAGTCATATTTGTCATTTCTTTAAGCTGACAGAAGATAAATTTGTGATACTTACTATTCTACTTTGGCTAAAGTAGTTCACTGTACTCACAAATTTGCTGATATGTGTATTGCTTACTCTTTGTAACTCATTACTGTTTAGATATTTTACAAATTGTCTTCTCTGGGCATCATTAGTACTCTGTCTCTAATCACCTTCAGTTGCATGAAAAACAAAGTAATTTCTCTTCCAATGTACAAGTCTACCATCAGTGTAGCAATCAAAATGTGAGTATTGTAGTTGGTAAATAGACATATAGATGCAGTCAAAAAAAAAGTTTAAAATTTAAATTTTCTTTTTCTTGTTTTGTTTCAAAGTCCATCTGACAGAAACGGAGGCACATTCCCAATACTAATGTATATGTGAGGGTATGCTTAAAGTTGTTTCAGGTTTTGGAAAGCCATATTATAGATTAAGATAAAGTCATTGCTTTCTTTATCTTTTTTTATTCAGTCCCAGAGTAATTAACACTCCTAACTGAAAACCCTAATGAAGAGCAATTGCTGCCATTTAATTATAATTATCTATACACTTGCTTCAAATTATCTCAATGGATTAATCATTGATGATGTATATATCTGTTTATTTGCTGCAAGTTCATTCATCACAACATTATTTGATTACCAATATACACAAAGATTTTGAACTTGAATATCAAATTTGAAAAGTTTGCCTTTTTAGTTCAGAGGTACTCATTGAACATTAACTTTTCAATGTAATGGATTTACATAACTGCAGCTGGTGATTGACATTCACAACTGTTCAAGAGTAGGTTCTAAGATTTTAAAAATATATAATGTTTATACATTCACAGGGTAGGTTTAAAAGTTCTTGCATCTTCTCAATGAGGAAATATCTCTAACATTATGTGTGATGCACAGATACTTACTGCTATATTAGCAAGGATTTAATTGCATAATGTTATATTTAAAACCACCATCTTGGCATTTGCTCAGAATTGAATCTAATGTATAAAGCCATTCAGTTTTTCACATAGACTAAATGATTTACCATGAAGTTGAAGCTACCTATACATTTTATTTTTAGGCAGTCATTGCTGTATATCACTGGCTAGGAAATATCTAATTCACAGATGGGTTGTTAAAAGCTATGGTTAACTAGCTAGTCTCATTAGAAGAATTGAAGAATGTATACTTTGGCTTCAACAATATTTCTTAAATAGTGTTTTATCTCAACCAAGGCAAATCTGTTTGAAAAGGTGTTAAATCTTTAGAGCACATTTAGAGTAAACTTGGCTATCAACTTTTAAGAGTAGTTGGTTTTCTGTTTCATTTTAATTACTCCTCTGGCACAAATCATTTTTCTTTTTCTTTAAGTACCAACTTTGTTGGCAATGAAGAAAGTGTTTATCATAAAAACAAGTACAAAGTCTTTAAGTATATTTAATGTACTGATTATGGTCATGAAATTGGCAATAAGCTTATTTGTTATAGTACAAAAAATAGTTTGATTTATTTTATTTTTTTTCCTCAACTTTTGCAATCTATTTTTCATTATTGTTTCATGTATATCAAGTTCCCAAGCACTTATTTGTTATTAGTATCTCTCTTTAAAATTAAGTAATTTAATGTATATTAACAATATTGGATGTAAAGAAATAAAGTTTCTGAAAATAATTATCTATACTTTTCTGCTTGTATATATGTGTGCAACCATTATATATTTATACCTAGGATCTGGGTATATCTGTCCAACTATCCCTAGCATTTCTGAGCTAGAATCAATTTTGGGACTAAAAAATCTAGATAATATTAAGCTAGAAGATTTTGTTCAATATGTCATGCTAAACAATTTTTTTTCACTAGAGTCTATCATACACATTTATCTATCATTCATTAGTGCATTAAATATTGCTGCCACATCTGATCTGGTTCTTATATGTATTTAGAGATTTTAGATAAATAAGAATAAAATGTTATTGGTCCTGACCTGACATCTCAGTTTCAGTCACTTTCCTACTGCTGCAATATAGATTCTCTGTGAATTTTCTATACTTTCATAGTAATTGTTCTGATGAAATTTCCCCTATGGTACCTAGCCTTTATAGATTTAAGTGCAGTACTAGATTGACCACAAGCTCTCATTATTATACAGTTGAAATGGCTAGATATAATCATAAGTTCTTTGATAACAGTTTCTTCTATTGCAATGTCAGTCATTATCTATTGTTTTCTTAGTTTCTGTTGCTCTATTTTTCTCTCTCCTTAATAATTTTTTTCTCATTCTCTTACACTCCATAACCCCTTGTGTCTTAGTGACTTTATTGCCTTTGCTTTGGGTAAAATGATATTAAAAAAGGCAAAAATGCGTGCATGGATTAGGAAAAGCTTAGTTATAAGGAGGTTTGAAGGACACAAAAATTTGGAGGCAAGGAAACCAGTGAAAACTAGGTGAAAGGAAAAAAATAAGGAGATGAAAAAAGATAGACAGACAGGTGTACTGGAAGGATATCAAGAGACAATAAGCAAAACTTTTAAAATAAAGTAGTCAGTCAGTCGTGCCATACGTGATACACGCTTGGGTGATCATGTCTCGAAAGAGACATGACTGGGCAGAACATTATCCCGCAGTAGGTTGCCATTGCTTTCTGCGTTAGACTGGTTGCCAACCAAGGCTATAGAACCCAATCTGTCCTGTTATTTGACCCATAGCTGGAGGGAAGAGACGGATTAATACCTTTCCCAAAGTAGATAGGTGCTAAATGCAGTACATTAAAATTCTTTATGAAGAAATAGCAAAAGAAAGAGGATTCAGTAGAAAATATTTGTGTATTATTCCTTTTTGCATCTTTTCTATAACATTTAGATAAAAATATAGACAGGCAATAGAGAGTGAACAGGATAAGTGGGGAAAAATAAGATACACTGAAAGTGAGAGAGAAGACCAGAGACATACAATAATGGATAATCTTAGTTCTCAACACTTATGGAACTTTTTTGAGTTCTACTAGTAGATATTATTGTAGTATAATAAAAAGATGAATATAAATATTATACATTTTCTTTTTAAAAATTAATTATAGAAAAGGGGGAAAATGATAAGTTAATATACTAGTTGTTGTATCTGGAAAAATTATTCTCCAAAAAATTATTAAAGCAATATTCACTTGCAAAACAAAAAAAATCTATTCTTACCATCCAAAATGTTTTTGTTTAAACAGCCCTAAAAGGGTTAAACCATAAAAAAAACAACAAATCAATACATCCTGAGTATCTAGATGTGACTCCCAAGTCACCTTGAATGCCTAAACCTTCAAACTTAAAACGCCCTCTCAATACATGATATTCACTCATTACACCCACCAATGGGGGGTGGGGAGATACAGTGCATCAGCATCTAGGAGTCATGCCTAACTAGTTAAGGTCAGGCAACTGATAAGAAAACTTGTGCTACAGGACATATTTACTGTAGCCTAAGACAAAACATGTACAAGTTAACACCTCCAATCATTTAAGATCATATGCTATAAAAGCTATGTCTTATATAGAATCATGGAATTCAACATTGTTTTATGCTACTGAATAGGACAATATATTTATTAGTCATGCAGCTTGATCTCTCTCTCTCTCTCTCTCTCTCTCATATAATACTTCATTATTATAGTAATAGAACTCATTACTCTCTGCCATTAAAGAAACATAGCTTTTGTTAGTGTGACAATGAAATATCTCCTTAGTAAGTAAGAGAGATCAGGTAGCTAATACTTTACATTTATTTTATTTCTTTTCTTTGGTGTTAGCTTTCTTGGGATGCTTTTATGTTTAAAGTAGAGTACTTTCTTAGGGATGTGCATTGTAATGCAGTGGATATTGGCTCGGAATGAGAAATTGGACAGCTGAATTCAAATTCCTATTAAATTTGTTGCATTCACACGTGTGCAAATACCTTTGGTAAAAGGTATGAATCTGTTACTTCTCCCTCCAGCTATGGGTTAAATAGCAGGACTGTTTGGATTCTATAGCCTTGTTTTGCAATCAGTCTATCGCAGAAAGTAATTGCAACCTTCTGCGGGAAATATCTTGTGCTCAGTCAGTTATGTCTTTTTCGAGACATGATCATCCAAGCGTGTATCACATATGGCACTTAACTGACTGACTTGCTTACATGCAATATCATTTAAATATATTAATATGTGTAAATTAAAATCCAAGATTACTCATTCAGAAAATGCAATTGCAAATTACCAAAATGTTTTTTACAGTGTACATATACTAATTAATATAATTATATAATTCTTTATTATGAATCAACTCATGATTTTCAGGTACCTGAAATAAAGGGAGGAAATACTTTTGTTGCAGATATTGCTTCTAGCTTAAGTAAAAACAGTCACAATCAAAATTTTCATATGTGAATGATGGTTTGTCATTATTTACAGAGGTAAAAGGATCATAACTTTCCTCCTATGTAACGCCCTGCAAAACAGTGGCAGTAAAATGCCTTACTTGGGGCAATATGATTATAAAAAAAAAACTGGGATGAATGTGGAAGGAAGGAATTTCAACACAGATATTTTCATGTATTTTCATACAAACTAATAATAGATTAACAAAAAGAAAGAAAGAAAACACACTAATGGGCATACAGCTGAAAAATGTAGGAAAGGCATTAAACTAGGTACTTATACTAAATTGCTGAAAAAACAATGTAGTATAAAGAAAAAGGCCCCAAACTTAATGAAAACGAATTTTTCCTAACAAAATTTTCATGTTATTAAGAGAAAAGACCAAAGTATTTTTGATTACTTTTTAAAATTTTTAATCCCTTCTAAAACAGAAATTTTGGTAAAAAATCTCGTTTTGATTTTAGTTAGCAGGTCACCAAGTCATTACGAGAGTTTACAAAGGAAAGTTCAACTCTCTGTTTAAGGAATAGGTTTATTTTAAATTTCATGCTATAAATAAGTAATACTTGTGTAAATCAGATTAATTTTACATTAAATTTGCTAATATTTCAAAAACAATGTGCCACAGATGTATATTTTATTTTTGCAATATTTTTAATACTGAAAATTAAGTTTTGTTTACAAATAGGTTGATCCCTTAAAAATGGCTGAAAAATTTTGTTTCAATCAATATAATTTCTGTTTAAAATACATCAGAGTATTTTGTTTACTAGAAATAGTAAATTTAATCATTTAGCTTTTAATTAAGTCAAATAAGTTTGAAAAAACATTTTCATTTTTAAAAATTCAATTTAAAAGTTAGTTATCAAAAATAAGTGGAGGTACCTACATTAAATTTAGTTGTTAGGGAATGCATTTAGGTACCTCCACTAGATCACTGAAAAAACAGCATAGTCTGAAGAAAAAAGGTCCTAAACTTAATAAAACAAACTTTTTCCATCAAAATCTTTGTTATTATTAAGAGGAAAGATCAAAGTATTTTTTTAATTATTTTTCAAAATTTTTTAATTCTTTCTAATATGTTTGAAATTTTGATACAAAGTCTTGTTTTGATTATCTCCATCTAATAACCAAATCATTACGAGAGTTTAAAATGGAAAACATGATATTTCATAACTCACTTTTTTCCAGTGACAAACACATTAATTAGGAAATTCATGCAAAAATCAAATAATTGTTGAATTTTAATTAAACTTACAGGACTTATTTACAAATAAATGAAATTATTTTTAAAAATCTTGGTATTTGTAAAAAAATTTTTTTTTTTAAATTTGTTACCCAACCTCCATGTACATTCATGAAATTTCAAAAAATTAAATTATGTAGGCAAAAATGGTTTTATTAGTTAAATGCAGGACTCATTGGGGAATATAAACCATGTATTATTTTTTAAAACCATTTAGCCCCTTTCACCCAAAATCTGCTCCCAATAATAAAATAAAAAAATGCAATAAAACTATGACATTATTTAATTAGATAAGCTTTTAATTGTTTCAATAAATAATATAAATGTCAGACATTATAGTCTGAAGAAAAGAATTTTCAATTATAATGAAATTATAAAAGAATTGGTTTTTTTTTTTTTTGGTTTTTTTTTTTATAAAATATTTTTTAAATATATCCAATTCTTGTAGACATTAGGCTGGCAGTTTACAGAGTGAAGATTATATTTACTAATCAAAAATTTAAAAGTTTACTACAAATTTTTTAGCCATTGTGTTTTTTAAATAATTTATTTTTTTTTTTTGTATGGTAATTTCTATGTGTAAATTAAAAGGTCATGTATTTCAGGATTACTCCCCTTTGCCAGAAAAAATTTGTACAATTATGTCACTTGTGATCGCCATACTTATCTCGATCTGTCAACACATTTCAATTAAGGTGGATAGGTTAGACAGGTCAACTCTGTGTTTAAAAATAGTTTTATTCTAAATTCCATGCTATAAATAAGTAATACTTGTGTAAATCAGATTATTTAACATTAAATTTGCTAATTTTCCAAAAATAATATGTCACAGATGTATATTTTATTTTTGCAAGAATTTTAAAACCTAAAATTAACTTTTGTTTACAAATCTGTCCATCATTCAAAAATGGCTGAAAAAATTTAAAAACTAAAAAGAATATCTCAAAATTTTAGATTTCAATCAATATAATTTCTGTTTGAAATACACTAGAGTATTTTGTTTACTGGGAATAGTAAATCTAATCATTTAGCTTTCAATTAAAACTAAAATAAAACTTTAAAGAAAACTTATTTTTTAAAAATTCAATTTAAAATTTAGATATCAAAAATGAGTGGAGATACCTTTTATAATATATATATATATATATATATATATATATATTCAGTCATGTGTCAATGGGGAAGATATTGTTCTCAGTGGGAGCAAGTCCGGGTGTTGGTTTTGCTACCTACTGCATGCTTAGTTGAAAAGAGAAAAATATGTTTGTCCTTTTGACTTAAAACCTAACAGCCCAAGTTGGGGGTCATCCCTATACTTTGAAGAATAGTAACTTAGTATATTTTAGAATTTGCATTTAAATCCAAAAGTTATCTTTCACCTATCCATGTAGTAGCTGAAAAAAAAATCTGCTTTCTTGAGTAGAAAGATTATATTGTTTCATCTCCTTCACATTTATGTTTTCCAGACACTCTTAAGTTAACTTGAATGACATGTTTTTTTTTTGTTTTTATTTTACTGCTTCATAGCCCATCATAGTATACTTTTATGATCTTATCAAAAGATTTTTAGGCAATGTGAATAGGCTACTTGATTATGCTATACTTTAGAATTGAAAAATAAGTTTCTCTTTTATGTTGTTTTTCTTGTTAATATAATTTGCTGATTTTATTCATTCAGAATTGCTGTCTATAGTAGCTGTATTTATGCATTATACATTCTTATTTGTATACTTGAATCTTAAGTTAGTAACTCATTATCTGTTTTAAAATGCAGGTATCAAACTGTTTAGTAAAAGTTCTGTATGCTAAATATTCACATCACATTTTCTCAAAACTAGAATTAATGTGTATTTGTAAAGACAGTCAATTTGACAGATTAGAATAGATAATTTGCTGTGGAATTCAGGGGTTAGCCATAGGTTTTAGACTTTATTTTCAAAGTGGTCACTAAAATATATCATTGATTAGGAATTATTTATCCAACACAGGTGAATTATTAAAAGCTTTTACTTTTTTTCTTCTTCATACAAGTAAATGGTTATACCCAATTTGATGGTTTTGTGATCAGTCAGTTAAGTGCCATACATGATACACACTGGGGTGATCATATCTCGAAAGAGACATGACTGACTGAACAGAAGATTTTCCTGCAGTAGGTTGCCATTACTTTATTTGGTAGACTGGTTGCCAACCAAGGCTTTCAGAACCCAATCTGTTCTGAAATTTAACCCATAGCTGGAAAGGTAATTGCACATAAGTGAATGCAACTAATTCAAACTTGGCTCTTTGATTATTTTTTTTTTTAATCATCTCACCCCAAGCAAGGCATTCCACTGCCACTATTGCCCATGGGGCTGCATAGGGGAAGGTAAACAGAAGGAGTGGTTAGACATAGGGAATGTCAGGAGGAAGGTGACAGATGAGTAAGGATAGCGAGGATGAGGGTTGGGCAGATGGGAAGAGTGTTTGATAGAATGGGAGCAGGTTAGTGTGTTAGGAGATGTCTATTGACCTCACATTTAAACTCCTGGAGATTGTAGCCGTCGGGGAAGCAATCGTGTGGAAGGGAATTCCACAGTCGGGAAGTGCGAGGAAAGAAACTGTTGGAGTAGAAGTTGTGGTTGCATTTTATCGGTTTCACTGTAAAAGGGTGGGATCTAGTTGCTAATCTAGTATCTCATGCAAATTCGTGATCTAAGTTCATCAGAGCAGAAGCCGTGAAATTATTTATAGAAGAGACACAGGGAAGCCACATCGCGCCGGTGGGAGAGAGACTGCAGGCGGTCTGCCAAGTCGGTATCTATCACATTACAGACCCTCCTCTGAACCTTATCGAGAAGCCCGAGAATAGCAGGGGCACCCGACCATATATGGCAGCAGTATTCAATGCACGGGCGGATGGTAGATTTATAAATGTGCAGGATAGATTTAGAGGGAAAAAAACTTCCGGGCCCTACACAGAGAACCAACTTTCATAGCAGCGGATTTAGCAATGGATTTGATATAGTCATTCCATTTGAGGTCCGCTGAAAGTGTGAGACCAAGGAGGCGTAGTGTTTTACTCTCTGGGAGGCAAGCCTGGTCCATGCTAATGGGAGGTAGGTGAGATTGTCGATGATGGTTAATTGAGAGTAGCTTCATTTTAGAAGCATTAAAAATTTACTAGCCATTTCTTACCCCAGTCCAATATGGATTGGAGGTCTTTTTCAATCCCGGCTGCGAGGTTAGCTTTGAAGCCTACACCAGATTTTTGTAGGAGGCGAGAGTAAACTGTGGTGTCATCGGTGTACAAACCTACTTGGGCTCTTATGGAATCAGGGAGATCATTAATGTATATCAGGAAGAGTGTAGGACCTAAGATGGAGCCTTGGAGGACACCTGCATTTGTATGGTAGTTCTGGGAGGCATGTCCGTTCAATACCACCTTCATTGTGCGGTTAGAGAGGAATGACTGGATTAGTTGAAACAAATGTCCAGTTATACCATAGCTCCGCAATTTACATAGAAGGCCAGCATGCCAAACTCTGTCGAACACCTTAGATATATCCAATGCAATGGTTCGGGCTTCACCATTCCTGTCAAGTGCCTGGTAT
Source organism: Ascarosepion bandense (assembly GCA_037127315.1). Lineage (NCBI taxonomy): Eukaryota > Metazoa > Mollusca > Cephalopoda > Sepiida > Sepiidae > Ascarosepion > Ascarosepion bandense. Next base: position 173,419 of record JBBBDQ010001711.1, read on the forward strand.
ATGTACTCGGTGATGGTCATTAGCATATCAGCAGTAGACCTGGTGAAGCAGAAACCATATTGCTTGTCCGAGAGGAGCCTGTGTGCTGTGAAATGCTGAACCACTTCAGCGTTGATAATGGCTTCAAACACTTTGCCAAAGATCGGAAGAAGGCTGATAGGGCGGTAATTTGCAGGGCCAGAGGGTTCTCCAGTGTTTTTAAATATAGGAACTACAGAGGAAGATTTCCAACAGGCAGGAAAGCAGGAAGCAGATAGGCAGAGGTTGTAGAGCTTAGAAAGGACAGAGGAGATTTCAGGGGCACATTTCTTTAAGACTATGGTTGGAATTCCGTCACCACCGCTCGCTTTGTGAGGGTCAAGTTTTAAGATTACACCTTCGCTTGTCTCTAAGATAATGTGGACATCATTCACTTGTGCCTCGGTTCTAGGTGAGAAGTCGGGTGTCAAAACTCCAGATGTGTCCAGACTCAAATTGTTCGAGAATCTGCAGGCAAAGCATTCAGCCTTATCTGCTGGGGAGGTGAGGACCTCAAATTTGTTGATTAGCGGGGGTATTGTGGACTTGCTCTTGTTCAGTACTCTTTTACAGAGTTGCCAGTAGTCTTTAGCGCCGAATTTAGAGCATGCTATGCGTTGCTTCATTCTGGCAGCAAACAACATCTTAGCTTCGTTAAGTATCCTTTTACACTTATTACGAGCTGAAGTGAAAAGGCGCCTGTTTTAGTCCGACGTGTAATTACGATAGAGTCGGAAGAAATGATTCCGGTGGGCAATGGCAGCCGAGCAAGCAGGTGAGAACCATGGAGACGAATGAGATTTAAGCTGGAATTTCCTAGCAGGGATGAAGGCATCGATGCCAGCCTTAACCCAGGAGGAGACCTCGGATGCACATTCTTCGATGGGAAGACTAAAAACGTTGTTCCATAGGATGTCACAGAGAAAGTCTCGGAACGAATACCCAGTCTGCTCTTTGATAGCAGTAGGATATTCTACTTGTCTGGGTTTCATGGGTCGGGCGGGAGTGGAGTGAAATATTGACGGACACTACAGTGTGGTCAGAGTTTCCGAGTGGGCAGAGTTGTCTGGTAGTGCAAGAGTCTGGGATGGAAGTGAAGCAGAGGTCTAGAAGTGAGTCCCTTCCATTAGGGTTGTCGGAGAAATGCGTGGGGAAGTCCACTACTTGTGTAAGGGATTGGATGATTGAAAAGTTCATGGTGTGGACACCAGCAGGGTCGGTGACAGCGTTCTTCAGCCACTTGGTGTGGTGGGCGTTAAAGTCACAAAACATGAATACATGGGCAGAGGGATGGGAAGAAATGGCTTTATTGATATTGTCAGAAATGATGTCAAGTAACGAACAGTCAGGGGAGAAAAGAGAGCGGTAGTATAAAGAAGAGATAGCTAATCGAGCTGAGAAGTGAGAGGCGGAAGCACATGAAAGAATGATCTGGGGATTCAAAAGATGACACCCTAGCTAAGGGAAGGTGTTCGTTGACATAGACACCAAGCCCATGCATATGAACATTGGAGTCCTTCCTGAAGAGGGGAAGGTAGCCAGGAATGTAGAACTCAGATGAGGGGATAGAAGGGCTAAGATTAGTTTCACATTGGGCTAATATATCAGGTGAGTTATTATGGAGGAATGAATCTACGCTGAGAAAGTTGGTGCGGATGCCGCATATGTTAGTGAAAGAGATGCAGACAGGTTTGGGCGTTTTCAAATGAGCTGGTTTAGTTTTGCTATTATGTTTGCTTTTTTCCATAGTGATTCAGTTAAGGAGAGGTCTTAGAATAGAATCAGTTGGTCAATCATTTGCAACTTGTGAAGGATGGAGACTGGCACGGCCTACAACATAATGTGGCCTCGGGGTTGCCCACCGAACGTTCATGCAGGGACGCCCGTCCATGTGCGATATGGCACTACAAGAACCCCGGTATTATTCAACTGTTGATCAGAGCAGCCTCTCAAGACGCTACGCAAGAGTTCGGGCTCCTAACTACCAGTCGGAAGCAGCAACCAGGAAACTGCCAACCCGGTACCCTCAGAATGTAAAGACGTTGCCACCATACTCCGTAACTGCAAAGAGCTTCCAGCTGAACTAACACTAAGACCGGAGAAGGGGGATGAACCGGGAACCCCTTCCTAAACAAGAAACAAGGCGATCACCTTTAAACTCATTCAAAAGAAGGGGATGGAGTGTGAGACCGGGCGATAGTAGGAACTATCTACTCCAATTAAGATTTCTCATTCTGAGCTGATATTCAACAAAGCATTTAAATGAAAATTGCAAAAGCTCATCTAAGGAAAAAAGAATTCAATTTTTTTATTTATTTTTTTATATACTATTGAATAAGTCCAAGCAATATGTAGTAAATAGTAATACATGGCCTGAGAAAATTTTTCAAAAAAATGTCTTCATGATAAAACCTAATATTAGTATGTACATTTTTTAATGATCATTTCTGTTGAATACAAAAAGTCAAGAGATTGATTTATAATTTAATTCACATTTACAACAAATGAAAATCTGACTTACAACAATTCTTACAATTTTTGATTTATGATTTAGTAAACATTTCTCTTTTGATCATCATTAAGATTTATACTTTTTCTTGGTTATTACCAAAATAATCTTAATATCTTCCACCCTTCTTTACATCTCTGCTGCTAATATTTGATTATAGAATGATTTTAACCCCAAGATGAACAAATACAGATTCTGCAAAATTGACAGAAACATAGGCTTTATTAGCCTACTACTTGGACATCATCTAATAAATGGCAATTATTTATAACTAAAACTATTTGTAAAAGAGAACTACTTCATACTGGAATAGCAGACAGAATCGGACTTTAATCAGTCATTGCTTCAGATTCATAGGATTATTCTTTATTCAACTATTGTTATGGCAACATGACCATATTGTTAGCTTGCGATCAGATAGTCTTCCTAATAATAGAAACTTTTTTTTTTTATTATTCTCATATTACAGTATAGCTAAAATTTAAATGAAATGAGAAATACAGATACAGGGTATAAACAATAAATTGGCAGTAATTTCAATCCGCAATTTAGGTTTTTTTAAAGTGGCATTATCAATCTGAAATGTTAGTTGCTGTTAGAGTCTAAAGTCCAGATTAGCCACCTAAAAATACTAACAAAATGAGTGCCAGTGTAGAATTTAACCATAGAATGGTTATTGCTGAATTGTTCCGCACCGGGCATAAGACGTCTGACATTATCAGAGACACTGGCTATGCTCCTAGGACTGTTTATCATTTTGTAGCAAACTTAAAGGAAGGTAAAGACATGCAAAGGAAGGTTCACAGTCTGAGAAGTGATAAAATCTGCACCAGAAGGTTTCTCAGTGGCTTGAAACGATCCATTGCAGCAAATCCATCACAGTCAATGGCTGACCTGGCGAAAAAGTGGAATGTGACCAAAATGACTATTTCTAATGCAGTACAGAAAGATCTTGGGATGAAGTCATATTGCAGACGACGTCATAACATTCTTACAGTGAAATCTAAGACCATTCATAAAGAGAGAAGCCCCTTGCTACTCAATCACCTGAAACTCCATGGTGGTACCGTTCGCATTTTTGTGGATGAGAAAAAGGTTGTGGTAGACAAAGTTGCCAACCGCAGAAACTCGAGAGTTATCGCCATTGACCCTTCTTGTGTTCCTCCAGTCATACAGAGTAAACACCCTGCCTCTGTTATGGTGTTTGGAGCTGTTGCCGGTGAGGGGAAAGTCATGCTCCCTCACTTCATTGAAGTGGGCCTGAAGATCAATATGGCAGAATATCTGAAGATTCTGGAGAAAGTTCTCTTACCCTGGATTAAGAACTATGATCCTAACAAAGTGATGTTCATCCAGGGCTCTGCACCTGCTCATGGGTCAAAAACAGTGCAAACCTTCTTGAAGAGAGAGTTGCCGCTTTTTGTGCCCTCAAATATCTGGCCTTCTAGTTCACCAGATTTGAACCCCTGCAACTATTGGTTATGGGGCGATGTTGAGAAAGTCTCTAATTCTTGCCTCCATAACAGTGTGGCCTCCCTAAAGACCTCCATAAGGCGAGTATTCCGCACTATCAAGAAAGAGTCAGCTGTCAAGGCCTGTCATGCTTTTAGGGCTCGCATTCAGCAAGTTGTGGACGCAGAAGGTGGACGCATAGAATAAAATGTTTGTATTTAATAAAACAGTTTTTCTCAGTTTTCTATTTTATTCTGGAAAGTTGCCCAATCTTATTTTGAGGGCACATGTGCAGCTCTCCCTATAGATATTCATTTTTTGCATTCTAGAAATACAAGACCTATTTACTTTTTGCCCATAATATTACATTAAAAAAAGGAAACCGCAAACCATTTAAAAAAAAATAGATTAAACCAAAGATTAGATACTTAAGATATCTTAACCAATCCTCATATTATTGATTGTCTCCATGTAGACTGAAATTTAATTGGTCAAATATATTTAGGGACTAAATAAAATAGGGTTCAGTAGGGTGATCTGACAACAGTAAAAAAAGAATGTTCCTCTACCTTAGCTGTAATATTGATTACAAATAATACCTAGACATTGATATAGCAGCAATATTTGAATCCAGACACTAACATTTTCTGAGCTAGACAAGAAAATTGTGCATAATTTGAAATCTTTTCTTTTCTACTATTATTACTACTACAATGGAGAGCTGAAAAGTTTTTGGCCTCGCTTTGCAAATTCTTCCTAAATGACTGTACATCAGATTTTGCTTCTTTTTTTTTTTCTATCATATACAGCAAGTATCAGTTTGCTTATTTTAACAACACTTCTATTTTTTGGCTTTTTTTTTTTTTAAACCTTTCACTTTTTCATTTGTTTTCTTCTTAATAGATGATTATTGAACAAGTTCTATTGACATGAGAAAGGAAACATTATCTAAAGTATTGTATGGTTTAATACTTGGTTGACAGTGATTTTAATGATAGGCCAATATAATCATTATATATTTGTCAAAAGATGCTTGTGTGCCAGAAAATTGTATTGATAATTATCTGTGTTTTTTTGTTTTTTTTCCTATGATTAATAATTGTTTAAAAACAAATGTATAGCATTTCTATCATTATTATTACTATTACTACTATGATATTTAATTAAAGAGGTCATAGTATGAATCTATCTGGAAACAGAAAAGCAAAATATTAATAATGAATCCATTATTTAGTTCCGTACCAAAGTTTTTAAGGTTTCAATCTAATTAAGCTACTGTGTTTCTTTAAGTATAATTTTCAAGAAGTATTTAACAAAATCCTCTTTCTTGCTCACATGTCTTTAATTTATTTAATACTTTTTGATAAATTTACTTCTCTTCTGACACTTCAAAGAATTCAGTCTATACAACAAAATTTCATGCTGCAATTTTTGTTATTTTTCTCTGCTATTGCAAAAATGAAAATAGTAATTCAAATAGTTTCTGGAATAATTTTTCTCCCTTTCAGGACTTCACTAAGTACTGATAATTATTGACTGTATATTCTCAGCTCTTAGTCTTAAATTAAAGAATGTGTTTGATAGTGTCATATGTGATAGACACAATGTGGACAAAATGGTCTGAAGATTGCATTGAAGAGTTGAAACTGACATGTCCACAGTGTCTGTGACAATAAATGATCAGCAAATTCTAAACTTGTATATTGTAATTCCAAGCCACAAGAGATATCACTTTAAAACTGATGATTTAAAAAGGTAAACTTTTATAAATTTATGGGCACCTGAGAATGGGAGATTTTTTTTGTTGTTTTTTTTAATTGATGACTTTTAAAAGTAATTTTAAAATTTGTTCTATTCATAATTTGTTTTCATTCTAATCATTATTATTTTAAACTGGCCAACATTATGGTTCCAAACAAAATGTTAAAAATCTTTGTCTTTGAAAAAAAAATAAATTTAAAATGTTTCTTCTATAATCAGTGTAATTATTGGGTTGGAATAAAAATACTAGAGGTTTTCAATAGGTGACATTTAAACATAATTTTATTTTACAGATAACTGAAATTTATATGTGCATATTCTGAAAGGTGATATTTCACTGTCTTTATTCATATTTAGATTGCGAATTTTAGATATTTGTGTTATAAGAGAAAATGTAGATATTCTTTTATTCATGGAAATGGAAAGTACTGTACAAAAAGCAAAAAAGATATGTTCTATTTATGGAGTTGGTGCCATAGCTGAGAATACTATTTACTATGATCAGAACTAGAAATTTTTTCTGGAAACCAAAAACATTCTGACTGGCCTACAATCATAGATGATGACCAAATTAAAATGCTCATTATAAATATTCTAGGTCACATGCCATAGGATATTGCAGATATATTTCATATATATCCTGTGTTGTAAGGCATATAAAAACATTGGATATGTGAATTGTGACAATGTTTGAATGCCCCACAATTTAATGGAAAAATATTTAATAGACTGCATTTCCATCTGCAATTCCCTGGCTCAAATGCAGTAAAATTATCCGTTTTTTAAAAGAACAATCACAAGTGATGAAAAATGAAATGTTTACAACACTGTGGAGTGAAAATTTCCTGGAGAAAAAATTGATGGTGAAAAGTAGAATAAAATTATACATATGTGGTTGAATAAATCTGCATATGAATATTTAAATATTGTTTTTGAAATTCAGTCAGAAAACACTACAAATGTTTGATCCAACCAAAGTTTTAGTTTCTTTATCTAAACAGTTATGCAAAGAGTATAACTTCTGTAAGTAATAATGCTTAACAGTAATAGTTTTTTTTGTTTGTTTTTGTTTGTTTTTTTTATTATCGTGTCACCCCAAGCAAGATATTTTACTACCACTGTTTTGCAGGGGGTTACATAGGAGAAATGTTATCAGAAGGAATGAGAGGTTGCATGGTGTGTCAAGAAGAGAGTAGGAGAAGGAAGAGAATACTGATGAGAGTGGGGTGGACAAAGAAAAAACATGAGAGAGAGAATGTAAGTTAGTGAGACAGGAGATGACTATTGACTTTACATTTAAATTCTTGGAGATTATAGCTGTCGGGGAAAGCAAGTATGCGGAAGAGAATTCCACAGACGGGAAGTGCGAGAAAAGAAGCTGCTGGAGTAGAATTTGTGTTTACAGTTTATTGGTTTCACAGTAAAAGGGTGGGACCTAGTTGCTAATCTTGTGGCTTGAGGAAATTCATAAATAGGAGGTACCAGTGAGCTAAGTTCATCGGAGCAGAAGCCATGAAAGTATTTGTAGAAGAGACACAGGGAAGCCACCCTGCGTCGGTGAGAAAGCGACTATATCCTAGCTGCCAAGTAGGGATCAATCACATTACAGATTCACCATTGGATTTGGTCAAGGACACCTAAGTGGATAGCAGGAGCACCCGATTAGATATGGCAGCAATATTCAATGCATGGGCGGATGGTAGATTTGTATATGTGCAGGATTGTTTCAGACAAGAAAAACTTCCTGGCCCTACACAGAGAACCGACTTTCTTAGCAGTGGATTTAGCTATGGATTCTATATAGTTATTCTACTTGAGGTCTGATGTGAGAGTTAATCCGAGGAGATGCAGCATTTTACTTTCGGGGAGAGAAGGCTGATCCATGTTAATGGGCGGGAGGAACAATTGTCTGTGGTGGTTATTAGATAGCAGCTTTGTTTTAGAAGCATTAAATTTAACGAGCCATTTCTTACCCCAGTCCACCACTTTTCAAGCTTGGCAGCAAGGTTTGCTTTGTCAGCCTCAGATTTTTGATTGAGATGAGAGTAAACCATAATGTTGTCAGCATATATACCCACTTGGGATCTTGTTACATCAGGAAGATTGTTAATTTAGATAAGGAAAAGTGTGGGACCTAGAATAGAACCTTGAGGGACACCCGTATTCATGTGATAATATTGGGAGGCTTGTCCTTTCAATACTACCCTCATTGTACGGTTTGAAAGGAAGGACTGGATTAGGTCAAACAATTGTCCAGTTATACCATAGCCCTGCAGCTTGCATAGAAGGCTAGCATGCCAGACTCTGTCAAACGCTTTGGAGATGTCAAGGGCAACTGTTCGGGCTTCATTGTTTTTGTCGAGGGCCTGGTGTATATACTCAGTGGTGGTCGTGAGCATATCAGCAGTAGACCTGGTGAAGCAGAAGCCATACTGTTTGTCCAAGAAGAGTCTGTGGGCTGTGAGGTGTTGTACCACCTCGGCGTTGATGATGGCTTCTAACACTTTGCCAAAGATCGGTAGGAGGCTGATAGGGTGATAATTAGCAGAGTCAGAGGGTTCTCCAATGTTTTTATATATAGGAACCATGGAGGAGGATTTCCAGCAGGCAGGAAAGCAAGAAGCAGAAAGGCAGTAGTTATAGAGTTTAGAGAGAACAGAGGAGAGTTCAGGAGCACATTTCTTTAGGACAATGATGGGTATTCCGTTGCCACTGCTCACCTTATGGTACTCTGGTACTTAAGACTTTATGACTAAGTTTACTACTAGATGGTAGCAAGGTTACATCATTTTATAGTTGAAATGGTTAGATGTGAGGATTGAACTCACTATTCAGTTGTAATTGATCTAGCAAGAAAAGCTAGCCAAGATTACATCACGTTGAAATGCATAAGCTCTTAAGTTATAAGGGTAGTTTTTTTTTGTTTTGTTTTCTATTTAATTATTTTTCAGTTATATTCAATTTCAATTAAATTATACTTTTTTTTTTTTTCTCTTATCATTTCACCCCAAGCAATGCAATAAAGCCACTAAGATACAAGGAGGTAACTGAGTGTGAAAATGAGAAAAAGGAGCCAGTATTAAGAAGAGAGAACACAAGAACAGGAATTAAGAAGATATAACATAGATTTAAATTACATTTAAATTTTTGGAGATCGAAGTGAAACCAAGAAGAGAGTTCCACAAGCAACAAGTGTGAAAGTAAACTGTTAGCATAGAACTTATGGTTACATCTAACCCTTTCAACTATAAAATGATGTAACCTTGCTACCATCTAGTAGTACACTTAGTCATAAAGTTTTAAGTACTAGAGGTGAAAGTTCACCAGAACAATTACCATAAAAATATTTATAGAAAAGGCACAGGGAAGCTACATTACAGTGATGGAAAAGTGACTGAAACCAAGATGCTAGGTCATGACCAATAACATTGCAGATTCCTCTTTGGTTTTTATCAAGAATCTCTACATCAGTAGCAGAAGTACCAGACCAGATATAGCATTATTTAATGCATGAATGAATTCTAGACTTATAAATGTGTAAAATAAATTCTGACAAGAAAAATTGTCTAGCACAACACAGTAAACCAACTTTCTTAGAAGACCTAGCAATTGATTCAGTATAATCTTTCCACTTTACATACAAGAATAGATTTTCAAATAAGAAGCTAAATTTTATATCAGCTTTAGATAAATGCCTGATTTATAAATCTGTTAGTATAATATAAGAGTAAGACTAAAATTTCTATTTTGAAGCAGGGAGCAATATCATGTGATTCCTTTTTATCTACTTTCCTTTTATTATGCAATTTGTTTGACAAGTATGAAAGAAAATGCTTTCATTCATGTTCAAGAAAAAGAATTTTGTATGATTTTTTTAATAATTGGTTTATGTTGTTAAAGCAACCTTCAGAATTAAGAAATTTAAATTTTGTGTTATAATTACTTATCTAGAGAATTCTTTCTTTCTTTTTTTTCTACTTTCCTGTGTCTGAAGAACATAGCATTTTTTTACTATTTTACTTTCATGTGAGAAAAAGGAAATATAAAACCGATTTATAACTTTTTTAGGTTTAATTTTTTACACTATATTTTGTCTAATATTTTCAAGAATTACTGAATGCTACAATGTGTATTTATATCCAATAATTACAAATAAAAAAATAAGAATCTGTATTTGTTCCCCTCATTATCAAATTAAAATTATTTCCTTGTCATTTTAAAATCATTGCTTAGAAATCTGAAGTGATTGGATGTGTAAAAATATTATAACTTTTAAACCTAGACCAAATTAAAATCTCTTCTGATAAGTGTGTGAAATAAAAAAAAAAATTATTAAAAAAAAAGTACTATGCATAACAGGCAATGGTTGTGTCTGTATTTTTTTTATTTCCTATGAGGATGTGTTTGCACATAATTGTCTTAGATTTTGCTTTGTTTATTAACATTTTTACAAGATGTTAGCTTATTACTTAATTACATTGTAAGATACATTCAGTTATACATTTAATTTTTTACCTTAAAAATATTGTGCATGTATCCACACTTTGTTTAATTTGGATTTCAATAAAAGATAATGTAACGCTCTCTGTACTTAATAAGATTATGTAACAAGACAGAAAGTTCTTGCACTGATTCTTTTCAGCAAAGAATGACACGTTGTTTTACGTAGTTGCTTTTCTATTAGTGACATAAAATGAATTCATATGTAGTTGCTTTTTTGACACATTTTTAAAGCAAGTTTCTAATAGGTTTTGATGGTGATTATTCATTGTGTATGGTCGTTAAAATCCTTTCTTTGCCTTTCTTTTTACAGGGGCTGGGGCCACTGCTGTTGTGCAGGCAGCATACTGCAAGCCAAGGAATGAAAAGATTGCTATTAAACGCATCAATTTAGAAAAATGCAACACATCTCTTGAAGAATTACTGGCAAGTCTCTCTCTCTCTCTCTTTTGTGTGTGTTTTGTTAAAAACTGTCCACAAGAAAGATTTTATTCATTTTTTTTATTTGATTTTTCCACTATTCTTTCATGTTTCCTTTTTGCTGGAGATAAAGAATGTAAGAATGTTCCCTAATTTTTGACTTTCCAAGCACTTTCACCCTCTTCACAGGCTATTTTCAAGGATGTTATTTTTCCAGTGTTATGTTCTCATTTTTTTAAAAATTGCATTGCAGTCAAACATGAGGACATAACAACAATGGGGAAAATAACATCCTTGAAAATGGCCTGTGAAGAGGCTGAAAATTGTGGAACATTTTTACATTCCTTATCTCCAGCAAAAAGGAAGCATGTAAGAAAACTGGAAAAATTAAATCAAAAATTAATAAAATCTTCCTTGTAGGTCATTTTTAAACAAAACATTGCTGCCCAAATATATATATATATATATATATATATATATATATATATATTTTCTTTTTTAAACTTGTTTCTTGTTTTGTACTTTTTCTTCAGCTAAAACTGCTATTAGCAACAAAAAATATTTATGATTCCAAAAGTTGTTCAGATTCTTTTTGTTGCTTTTGCTATCAATTGTAGCCAACAGAAAAAATATACTTAGACGCCATAGGGTAATAATCAGCCACCATTTTCTGGTTTGCTGTACCTGATGAAAAGTAACCGCTTCTTTTTCTTTATAGAGAGCACACCTAATAAAGGCTGTATAATACATAGAAATGTATAATTTATTCACTGTTCTGAATTTTGAAATAATTACTCTTCTCAAAATTACAGAGAAAAAAGTATTAGTTCAATACTCTCAACAATTTTTGAAATTATAATTTCTTAAAATTGAAGAAGGTATATTTTCATTCATAAGTTTGTATTTTACATCTGTCATTTATTTTACCTGTACTCAGTCTGAATTTTACAGATCTAAACATACTTCCTCTGCTTTACAATTGCAATATCAGTGTATCACAAAAATCATAGTCTTTACGTAAAATTTGCAGATTTATGCATGTACATACATATAAACATTTTATCAGAAAAATGTGTGCATAAGTTGTGTTTACTTTAAAATAATGATAATTAATACACTTTTGTACAAGGCAAAGCTGGACAATCCTGTTAACAGTAAATAAAGTATCTCATTATTATAATGTCTTCTCTTTGTTTCTCTTTTAATATTTCAATTATTCTTTGACATTTTTTTATTGCTATCAATTTCTAAAAATAAAGACAAAGCATTTAATAACAGGAAGCAGATGTCATGCACTTTTCTCTTTAATATTTACATTCTCATGATCAAAAAATGCAAATCTTGTTTATCCAGTACAGACACTTCCCAACCTCGCCAAAATTGAAAAAAAATATTTCTAAATATTTATCATATGAATCTATCAACAAAATAGTGTCAAAAGCTGCCACATTTTTCTTAAATTGCTGACATACATATACACTATCTGATTGTTACTTTTTGAAAGCAAAGTATTATAAAATAGAAAAGAATATTTTAGAGCATCATTTCTCAAACTATGTATTGCAACCCACTGGTGGATGGATCACAAACAAAATGTTAGTGGGTCATAAAAAGTTATACTAGAATTATGCATTAGCTTCAATTAAATGCTATCTGTTCAGATAGTTCAAGACTCTTTCATTGCCAGTCTGTTGTTGTATCAAACATGTTGTTTTGATGAGCTTAACAAATCAGAGTTGGTCATGCTCTCAATTTAATCATTCATCATTCTAAAAAAGAAATCAATTTTCACCTATTTATACAGTACTTTAGCTATAGTACCAGTTGTATCAGTTGATTGCAGACTTTTAAATTTTAATTATAGATATCTATGGTTTTTTATATTTCTAGGTATCCTTTGATTATTTGTAGATATAATGTGCCCCCAGCTTCTACGCCTATGCTGTTTCAATAAAAAGTTAAAATTCTGTGATCAAAGGACAGATATCTACTTACAAAGAATATCTAAAAATAAAAATTAAAAAAAAAACTATAGATATCAATAATTAAAAATTAAAATGTTTTTGCCCAGTAAATTTGAGTGCATCGCCATAAGCTGTGGTCATGAGTAATGGGTCGCACAACTAAAAAGTTTAGGAACACGTATTATGGATACTAGATAAAATTTAAGCTGTCAGTTCACACAATCATTCTTATCTGTAATAATTAAATCCAATTGTAGATATGTTTCCAATAAAAAAAAGTCACTTTTATAATAATGTTGTATGAAATTATTGTAAGCATTGTAGTTTTCAAGTTTAGATTGATTTCATTCAAGGTTTTATAGTTTATTCTAGAGTACTGTGTATTAGCCATAACAAATCTGAATTAATTATTAATGTGCAAGTTTAAGTCAATCAAATCTTCTACAATCATAATTTTTATTATTTTCCTGCTTCTATACTTGTGTGCTTGTCTTTTTAAGCCCTCAAATTGTTTCTCTCTTACTATTGTTAATCCTCTTTCTCTCAATTATTGAGGAAAGGGGATCATTTTCAGGCAAATATCTTTGGATTTTCCCCTTGTTTTCATTTAGCATTTAGACTAATTTACTTGCTACAATCAAGGATAAAATATATTAGTATTGTCCTTAAAAAATTATATCATAGAATATTATTTTAAGAATAAGCAAAAATTCACACTATTTATATTATTCAAACTAGTGTCCTCATCTTGGTTGCCATTTGTATGACATTTTGGCTGTAGTATGCTCTGGCCTTCTTCAGGTGCTAGGAATTTCAAACTGAACCCTTTATTACGATCACTAGAGTATATCATTCTCATTCCTTGTGCGAAACCTCTTTTGGTAGTCATGAGTTATTTCCCTCTAACCTGACTCTCGAAGTTACTTGTTCACAACTGTTGTAGCCTGGTACTGAACTCACAACACCTATATCCACTGGATCATGTGTCCTTAAGGACTACAACAACTGAAATTTTTGGACTTATAAACCTAATGTTCAGCAACAATTTTTTACCAGAGATCATATTGCAATTTTTTGACATTAATGATTTTCTCTAGCACTCTGTGTTACTGATTTCCATATTGTATTCATCTCTATGCTTAGCCAGCATAGATTTTTGTAATTTAGCATATATGCTGATTTCTTAAGTTTATGTAGTTTCCAGTGACGTTCTCTATCTATTATTTCAATTTCATCCATAGGGGGCTGTGATCCCTTTCTCCCTTCATAACCATTAACATCAAAAAATTGCAATATGAACTCTATACAATAGTTAAGGTTTGTTGCAACATTAACGTTATCAAGACATGACAAATCTTTATTAATTTTTTAAATTAATTTTGGTGAATTTCCTGTCTTTGAGACAAAATGTTAAGTTACACTGATTCACAAATAACAAATATTGTTGACATATCAAATACATTTTGTAAGCAATAGTTATTAACACCTGCCTACTTAGTATTTTATTATCTACAGGTGAGCCCGTGTCATAAAAAATGATGGCAAAATATTTATATAGATATGCTATCTAAAATGACGGCAACATATATATTGATGTACCTACTATTGAGTATCTTACATTAGGACATAAAAAAAAATATATCAAAACTCCTCAGCCTGACAAAAGGGAAATATATTCTTCACTACCTGACATAATTTTTGTAAAAAACCAAAATAATAAAGCACTGTTAAAGAGTAAACACGCAGCAAACACTTTCATAACTGGTAAAGTTTCATAACTGGACCAATGCTGCCTCACTTTTGCTTCTCTTTCTCCATTAGTGTGACAGGATGTGTACACACAAGTATAGCGTAGGTATGAATGGAATCGAGTTCATCTATCCTTATGTGTTTTTTACTCCTATTCCTATTTTCTGCAATCTTAATGTCTCATGAATTTTTTCTGTCCTTTGGCATTTTCTTAGTATTTCCATGATACTGCTTATATACCAAGTAAAGTCACCTACTCTATATAACAACAGCTATAAAAAATAACAAGGATCCCAGCTGAAGAATAGACACCTAGCAAATGTCATCTGTTGCTCATATGCAAGAACTATAATGCAACTGCAAACCTTATATGTTTATTTACTCTCTACAGATGTTAGAAAGAACAAACTATAATTATGCTGCAGAAGACATTACTTTTTAATATGAAGACATTGATTTGCATAATTCTGTTTATTTAGACTTCAAAAACAAAATAACTAAAATTACATATGTATGAAAATGTATCACATTAAATTTGAAGTTTTAATTTTTCTGTTCATGCCTGACAAAAACTCATTCTAATAAGCAAATACATTTTAACTCAAATTTTGCTTCAAAATCATATTAGACTTTGCTTCGTATTGATTAGATGTTTTAAATTTTATTAATAGATGTTTTAAAGTGTAGCTTTTACATTAGAACATCTTTAGCTGTATGAGATTTGAGGATAATATTGTAAACCTATTTTGTGCTGAGGCAAGTTAACAGGTGTTCTGACCCAAGAATGACCTGAAACTGTCCTGATTCCAAGAAATTCCTTTTGATTCTCTAAAATATTTCACATTCTTTATAAAATCTACAAGTTAGTAATAAATAAAATTAAATATTCACTTGTCTCTATTCTTTCATAAAATTACAACTGGGATTCAGGAGTCTTGATTGTAAAAATTTTAAATTAAGTCTCCTGAAGAGTGAATGTAATTCCATAAAACTCAATGTACAGAACAGTTGTTTATAATTATTATTATCATCATCTCCTCTTTCTCTTGGTATCCAGCACTATAACTGCAAAGACTAGCCTTTAAAAAATATTATCTTCCAGAAATATGTTGGTTGACTTCCAAAGACATAAACTTTGTTAATAGATTAATTGTATAAATATGAGGAGGTTCTCAGTCTGTAATTTCCTCATATAGCCCAGTCTTCTATTAAAGAATTTATAAGAAATTGATTATTCAGTGTTTTGCATATTTTACATAAGTAGGTTACTCTCATCAATCATGAAAAGGACAAAATCCTGCTTCCAGTAGTGCTTATACCAGAAAAGAATGTCAAGGACACCACCTTACAAAATCAATTAACCATTATTTCCAAAGTTTTGCAGTTTTCTTTTTGAAAATAAATGTATTAGATTGAATTAAATCATAAATAAAATGGTTAATTATATCAATGAGATTTCTGATAGTATAATTATTGTGTCAGTATAGGGGTTAAAAGAATATTGTATTTGAGCACCTTAAAATATTGTATTTGATCACCTTAAAAGTTCAAACCAAGTTTTAAGAGAAATTAAAACACAAAACAAAATTATGCCATTAAATATTTATTCAACTAAATATAAATTATTTTGTTTCATAACCTTTCTCCATTTTTCTTTCAACTTCCATCTTCCCAGAATTGCAGTGGATTCTTGGCAAAGAACCCATGGTGTTTTTTTATTTTTTATTTCTTTATTTTTTTTTTTTTATGTCATTCGATGAATTAAAGATTTTACCATTGAGTCTAGTTTACAAGGACCATAATAAATGAAAATCCAAAGGGCAATGCCTGGTGAATATAGTTGGCTTTTCCAATCTTTTACTCTTATTTATTTTTTTCAGTTGGAGTAGATAGACTAAACTATTGCCCGATTCACACTCTACCCACATCTATTAAACAGGTGAAGAGGCTCATCCCTTGTTCCCTGTTTAGGATGTGGTTTTCGGCTTTCTCTTTTCCAATCTTCTCACTCTTACGTAGCCCCCTGCATATCAGTGGCGTTACCACCTTGCTCGGGGTGATATGATTTAAAAAAAAAAAAACACATCCTAGCTAAACTGCAACAATTTTAGCCAGGTCACATAATCTGGCACTATCCTGATGGAAAACAGCACCTTTCCTGTTTGCTATTTCTATGCATTTTTCTTGAGTCCTTTAATCTATCCAGTTATGAGCAGTACTTTTCAGAATCAATTGATTGGTTATAGAAGCACATAGTACAGGTTTTCTTTCCAATCCTACAAGATGCACAGCATAACTTAGGATGAAAACCTTCTTTTTGGGTGGCTAAAGTTGGCTTGTGTCACTTACCCCAGGATCTTTTTTAATGAACATTGTTGTAAACAATTTATTTTTAATCACCCATCACAAGTTGCTTAAAAAAGGGTGCATTTTCATAAAATAGAAATGCAATCTAATAGATTCTTTTCACTCAGATCATGTGGTACCCAAATATTGTAGCAATTTGAGTACCCAAGGGATGGTGGATTTTGATAAATTTAGTGTTTCTACCAATTTCCACATTGTATAATGCAGGCTATTCTCAATTGATGTTTTGAGCTGGTAGTCATTTGTAGTTGGAGTGTATGCCTGAATATTCTTCATCAATAAGACTACAATCACCAACTCTAAACTTAGTGAACCACTTCTGTACAGTTATATCAGCTAAAGCACTTTCACTGTACACAGCACATATCTTTTTTGTTGCCTTTTTGCCTTTATAGTAATAACAAGTATCACGTGTCTAAAACCCACCTCACAATCTTCCATTTTCATAGGGATACAAAATTGGATCGCCCGGTTCACACTCCACCCATGTCTACTAAACAAGTGAAGAGGCTTATCCCTTGTTCCCTGTTTAGGATGTGGTTTTTGGCTTTCTCTTTTCCAATCTTTTCACTCTTTTTTATTTTTTCAATTGGAGTAGATAGACTAAACTATCACCCGGTTCACACTCCACCCACATCTATTGAACAGGTGAAGAGGCTCATCCCTTGTTCCCTGTTTAGGATGTGGTTTCTGGCTTTCTCTTTTCCAATCTTTTCACTCTTACATAGCCCCCTGCACATCAGTGGTGTTACCGCTTTGCTCGGGGTGATATGATTAACAAAAAAAAAAAAATTAAATAATTTTGAACTTTCTTTCCCAAGAGATAGTTTGACGTGTACTCTAATTGGAAATCTAAGCATATTTTAACTGTTGATAAATTTGATATGTTGGAACAATGAACAACTAAAAATCGACATGACTTTTCCAGACAACTCAATTTATTTGCTATTAAAAATTTTGGATTTTATTCTTATTTTTTATTTTATTTTTTTTTACATATAATTCATATATTTTCTTGGAGATTTTTAAACTTGTCCCAATTTCAACATTTAAAATTTATTTAATCTTTATTTATATTTTTAAGTTAAAAATGAATATTTATTTGGACCAATATACTTTCTCTTTTCTATTTGTATGTGTGTGCACTAAAATATGCTTGATTTATCAAATTATAAAATTATCACCTACTCAAAAGCTGAATAAGTGAAGACCCTAATTATGTTATTAACAGCCGTTAATTATATGACATACACAACTACCAATAGTATCATGGGTAGAACAATAAATATATTTCTAAAATGATAAAAATAAACCTAAATTTATGCTTAAAATACACAAAATGTTTTAAAAGTTGATTTTCTGTTCCAAAAATATTAGATTATCATTATTCTCAAACATATTCTGTATTTAAATTTTCAAACTCAAAATATCTTATCCAAATATCTTACAAATACTTTTGCAGTGGGCATAAGTTTTTACTTTTATTTATAATGCTAAATGCTTTATTTATAATGTCTTATTCTTCTCAGCATATAAATATTCTAGTACATCATTTTTATTATCACATTACCATTGCTAATTTTTTATATAATTATTATAAAATGATTAATGAGTAATGTTATAACCTAAAAAGTATACTATTTGCTATTTATACATGTCAGATTAAATAAATTGCAAACATTATGTTTGCTTATTTTTAGTAAAATCCGTTCATATTCACAGATAATCTTTCGCATATTACTATCAAAAGATGTCAGAAATAAACTGTAATATTGACAGATGTTCTTTTCATTCATTTCTTAAGGTACCCAAGTACTTTCAACCTCTTTCTAAGGTCATCTTCCATCTTCAGGGGTGTGAGTTATGGTAACAAATGTAACTGGAAAACTGTGTTGCTAAAAATTACTGTACATTTTTTTCCTGCTTCAAATATAACGGTTGACAAATTGCTAACTTTGGTTAGAACATGAAAATTATTCAAAATGGAATGTTTTTATATGTTGTAATGTCATGGTCATGCACGTGTTAAAGCATGAAAAAACTGTTCTTTTTACAAACATTCTAGAACATTACTACAGTATTCATAGCTGATTCTATTAATTGACGGCTTAAGTGTTTTAATGAATATTGCCTCGGGAATCTGTAGTTTGCTTTTGTTGTTTTCTTGGTGTAGGATGGTTATATTATCAATAATTATTTTTTTATATTGTGAATGTAGACAGTGTTATCAATGCATATGTATCTAGAAAGAAAATTTAACATCTACTACAAGTCTCAAAAAGTTTTCAGAAACAAGTGCTGGAAAATTTACACACAATTTGCATACTTTTGTTAGATAGTAGTGCCTTTATTAAGTTTAGAATTTTATTTCCACTCACAAGAATGGAGAAAAAAATAAATGCAGCCAAGTTGTAGGTTTAAACTCATTTCAGCACTTTTGTAGGATGTAGTAACTTGTAATTATGGTGAATTAATAATGCACCATAACAAGGACAAACATTTTTACTTTGCTATTAAAAAAACTTCTGTGACTGTTTTATTGTATTTAATGTTCACTCTTAAAAAGAAATCTTATATTTCATCTCCTTTTGTATTTTCACAGAAAGAAATTCAGGCTATGAGTCATTGCAAACATGAAAATGTTGTTGCTTATTACACATCATTTGTTGTGAAAGAAGAACTGTGGGTTGTCATGAAACTTTGTGGAGGTGAGTAAGCTATTCCTAATTAAGAACTGTAACATTTAATAAATTAAATTACAAGCAAATCTTAATTAGTCACAGACAAATTACCAGGTTGTATCTTGAATAACTAGATGACAATTGAGAAAAATAGAATTGACTAAACTATTTGGTACACTGCTTTCTAACTTTTTGCTGTCTATGAATTGACTTGTGATATTTTAAACAGAAAAATATTCGTTAGGTCATATTCCAAATTATACAATTAGCTCCATAAAGGTTTGGCATATTTGCCTTTGTCTTAAAATCCACACTGATTGTACTGCAAAAACAACTACTAGGACATAACATACCATTTTTTAAATTATGTATATGTTTGTAAATGCTAAGACAAATAAGTATTAAATGATGCAAGTATATAATAGTTTCCTGTACTAAGCCATATTTTCTGGACTGTGACATGGTCTAATGGGTTAGTGAATAAAACTTGGCAATTATCAATTTTAAGTTGCCAACTATCAGTGCTATTTCATATAAATAATTTAGGAAAAACATTGTACATGATTTTAAAGCAACTCATTTATAAGCAACTGTACTCAAATTTGATTAAATCTTAACCAAATCCACTATAGATATTACTTCTGTCAATGAGTATGTATGCATGCATGTGTATATATATATATATATATATATATATATATATATATGTTCAAGACCTACATCCTTGTGAAATATATTGCCTACTAACATTGAAGACACCACATGGTACAAACCTAGGTTGTATAATAACTCATTTACAAATGAAGAATATTCAAAAGTTCCACAATATAATTGTATTGAACACTTTTTAATACAAATGTGTACTGGTCTAATTTTATTATAACCAAAAACTGATTAAACAATCAATCAATAAATATATATAGTCATCCACAGACAGATCTGTTTCACTTGTATCAGTATGGTTAGACTCCAATTGCTTTTAACCCAGGATTGAAACCCGACCGAATTGGCATCAGTCAGCGATTCTACCTCTGGGCTATGGGTGCTCGGTAGAAGGAGGCAGACTTTTTAGCATGTATATTATCATTATACATGCCCAATAGCCAGAGTGCTCTAATTCATAACTGAATGAGCAATGCGTACATGCCAGTAGCTAGCTACTGTTACACACACATTTTTAAGACATATCCTTATGAAACTTATATTATCCCTGCTGTTAACATATATTGTGTATTTGGCCAGCAATCTCTTTTATACAGGTTTCATTAAAAATGACAGAAAGGGTATTTTGGTTAAGTTTCTTATCTAATTTTTTCATATGATCTTATGATTTTTTTCCTTTCCAGAAATTTCAATAAATCATGTAAAATTGTCCTTCCTTTTTTTTTTTTTTTTTTTTTTACCACTTTCAACTATACTTTTAGCCATTATCAAGAATGGGTTTTATTTTACATGAATGTGTAATGCTTGTGTTTGTTTTATATTCTGAACACGCTAAGCATATTGTTGCTGTGTTCATAGGTGATAATATTAAGTATTGAATTTTTTTTTTTTTAAATAATTCTTCCATTATTTTTAGCCTTTTTTGCATGTGGATGATGCTATGATATTTGTGTTATCAACAAGTATGTTGCAGATAGTTTGGTAGGTCTTCATGTGTGTTTAACTTGTTTTATTTTCATGAATTAATAATTAAAATTCTTTACTGTTTTGTTTTTATTTACAAACGAATACGTAAGTTAGTGTTGGCTGAAGTGTCAATGAGAAATAACTGTTTTTATAGTCATTTATTTCCAGTAAATGACAATTTCCTTTTTTTTTTCTCAAAACTAGCCAGCACATCCAGGCAACAATGTTATAATTATGCAACAGTTAAGTAATCTCAGTACTAATTTCTGTGCCAAAATTGAGCAACCAAACTGCTGTTCAAAATCCTAAGTTCCTCATAAAATCAATTCATGCACTAAAGAACTCTTACTTAAAAATCTTTTGATTCAATTCTTATGAAAGCCTGTTTAAAAACTCAAAAACTGCAAATGATGTAAATTTTACCTAATTTATGAAGCCAATGTGAATAAATTTACTTTGAATTTACATAGACACTGCAAAATCTTTGTTTCACTGATTTTAACTAAACTTTGCCTTGTATTAATCAAGTTTCTATTGATAAGTAGTACAAAAGATATATTTTTTTAAAATGTTTAAAAATTGTAAATTTCTAGACAGAAATGAAAAGATTTGAATGCATTAACTTATAAGTAAATCATTTTTTTCATGAATTAATTAAAATCCTTTGCTGTTTTTATTTACAAATGAATATGTGTTGTTGATAAAAGTAACTGTCAGTATTTTTTGCTTTCATGCATAAAAGGTTAATACAAAATTCTCAGTGCCATATCTTGCATAATGTTAGTGGAATCTTAGAAGTGTCTTTAAAGCTTACCCAGCTCTGTTGCTTATGCATATGTCAACAAGCCTTAAGTAGAATAGAAAGAAATATTGGTCAGTCTTTAAATACTTGTCCTTTGCTTTTAACTTGACATATAAAAACAATTTTTGGATAAAATAGTCACTAGATAATGAAAAATAGATTATGAGAATCCAGTACAAATAAAAAAAGGTAACTATGGCTGAGATAGTTAAATATTTTAATTTGAATAAAGCCTACTGTGAGGAAAAAAGTATTTCTGTGTTTGATAGGATTCAAAGGGAATGTTTTATTACAAATTTTGAAACTTGAACAGATCACTACTACAATGAGCAATTAGTTTTGTAAATCACATATCCATTTTTTTTTTTTTTTTTTTTTTTTTTTTTTTTTTTTTGGCTAGTGATTTTACTGTATGACAACCCTTTCCTCATGTTGTAAATGTGATCTATAAATGATCAAGAAACTAGGATGCAATTTCTTTCACCTGAAATTTATTTTTCAAAACTATTTACACAATTTCTTTGCTATGGTTCCCTTTATGGTTCATCAGACTATTTCTTGTATAGCTTTATGCAACATTCCATGTCTAATTAGTAGTGTCAGAAATTTCAAGACATTGAATAATTCCTTGAGTTGAAACCAGAATCATATTTTCTAATGGAATGCATAATTTATCTGAAAAACTCATTTACATTCAAAGAAGGCCAGGAAAAATGCTTTGAGTGAATAATTATACTATGAACTGATGAGTAAAAGATTCGAATTTCCAAAAGATTTGCATTTTAGTGTTTTATATATATATATATATATATATACACACACACACACACACAAACACGGTGCAATGAAAGAATTATTGTCTGCATTACACAAAAATGAAAATAACAGACATCTCATTTTAACAGATATATTTCCCAAAATTGTACAAAAATACCTTGAAATATTAAAGAGTAAATCACCATTGACTTCAACTATGGCCTCCAGACAACTTCAGAATCTCTTGCATCTCTTCTGCATGGTCTCCTTGTTTAAGTTGGTGAATGCTGTCATAATCCTTGCCTTCAGTTCATCTTTGTTGATCTCTCACACAATTGCAACTCACACAATAATCAGTGGGGTCGCAGTTTGGGGAGTTGGGTGGCTAAATGTATGGAGTGATGTGGTCGCAGAAATTGTCTGACAGCTATGACTTGGTTCTCCTGCTTGTGTGGCATGGTGCAGAGGTCTATTGCCAGACATTAGGTTCCAGCAGTCAGCCTCTTGACCCAGGGCAGCACTACCTCCTCAGGGCATTTGATATAGGTCTCTGTGTTGAGTCTATGGTCTGTAAGAAGATAAATGGAGACATAACATTGCCATCACTAGTGATCACTCTAAACAACATGATGTTGACATCCAACTCCTTCCAAATCCTCTGCACTGTCTTCAGATTCAACACCTAAACACTCTGAAATGTTTGTATTGGAGCTTCCAGTGTGAATACCAAGCAGTACAGTATGCAGTTTCTATATTTCTGGTGTAGTGAATCACATCATGTTGCTCTTTTTCTCACAGACAGTGCCCAACTGAACCTACTGTACTATGCAGTTAATAAAAACACACAAGCGTAAAATTAAAAATATAAAATGGTGACAATTTACCCATCACATTGTGTGTGTGTGTGTGTGTGACATAAATGGTGTTACACATTTTCAAATGAATACTACTAACTTTTTTTATCATTACATTGTTATTTATGGTTTGATGATCACCAACAACAAATACTAGTTATTTCCTCAAATCGTATTTACTGGCAACAGTGGATATAGAAATTTTAAAAAAAACGTATATAATTCAGCAACATGAAGATGGATTGACTCTCCCTAAAATTTTTAAAGCTAGAAAACAACTTGGAATCAATAGAATGTTTATCAAAAGGACAATTGATTTAAAATTAGACAGAGATCAGGACAACCTCACACTTCCAGAATGACAAAGTTCATAAAACTGTTCATGTAACACAGTGGGGTAGAGAGAGATGTCCTTACTTCATCACCAAGAACAACTAACCTTTCTTATATCAACATTCTTGGCTAATGAATAATGGCCCAGAACTGTTAATCAGAACCGAGTTCCGATTAGGTTTGTTATATTCATTTGCACGCAAATAACCTTGGGAAAGGTATGAATCATACTTCATCCCCAAACTATAGGTTAATTAGTAAAATTTGTATCAATAAACTATTATCGCCCAAAAAACAATTCTTACAATTTAAATATTTTCTGGCTTTAAATAACCTGATAAGCTGTAGAAAACAAATCACTCTACAATTACCTACAATTTTTATACGCTGTGTAGTTACTGGGATTTTATCTATTTGGAATACTTTTTAGGAGCCCTTTTCTAATTTAATGAATTGATTTAATCTTAGCTTAAATCACTATTGATAAAATTAGAAACATTTTTTTAAATCTAATTTCATATGTGTCTTCACAATGCGACACAATAGTTTAAGCTCATTTGCATAACACCTACTAAATAAAGATCCTTCTATTAAAAAAAAGAATTCTTTTTGATATCTTTTATAATCAAGCAATACAAATAGTTCTTTTGCTGATTACTCTCATTCCTAAATCTAAAACACTTTGTGTTAGGAATTACTTTTTTTAAAGTTGGTCTACTCTCTTCATTTCTAAGCCAGACAATACATCAGAATAACTATCAAATCCATGAACTGCTAATACAAGAAACAAGAGACTTGCCTAAAATGCCCATAACAAGCACACAAAATAATTACCAACATTTAACACCCATTATAGACTGTATGGAGGAATGGCAATTTAGTTAGACTATCAATGCTGGCTAAAATGATAGAGAAGTGAAGCTCAGAGGAAGAGGATTGGCAATAGTATTGATTTTATTTCCTTTCTCTTTAGCTCTCAATTTTCAATACAGGCACATTGGAATTTTAATTGAAAAAAATAAGATATTTTTAAATGAACTGAAAAAAAAATCCTATTTTTTTTATTTATTTTAAATAATTCTTTTTCTCTTCTAATTTTCAAACCGGTAACCTGGTATTAAATAATTTATAACTAAAGCAAAAATTAACTTTTTTTTTATTGAGATATTACTTTGCTTTCAGTATGATAAAAATTAAACAGTTAAATTGAAACCAGAATTATAGAAATGAAACATTCTTTGAATATACAAGTGAGATTTTAATATGCTTGGAATTTGGAAAATCACCCATGATTACTTAGGTTGTTACATATTAAATTTTGTGATAATGCACATATATGTACAGATAAATAGATAAAGGTAAAATAGCTAATTTAAAGACATTAAAAAAATGAATTCATCAAAGCTTAAATTATATATCTCATTTTAGAATTTGGTCAATGAGTTTCTTCACCCTCCCCTCTCCCCTCCTTAATACAAATTAGTTGCTTTCCACATGACTTTTAAAATGTCTCAGCAGGGGATGACAAATGGATTTAAAACCTGTATTTCTGTCATTAAGCTCTATCAGGTTTCTGTTCCATCTTTAGAAACCTTGAATGAACTCAGTAGAAATTAACCTCATTTTTGTCACCTTGTTACCATCAATTGATGTGACCAGTGTCTAGATTTAGCACTGTCCATTCAGCACCAGGGATTAGGTCAACCAATCAGAACACTCACTATAAATTTACATTCAGTCAACATCTAAATACATGTATAATAGTGAAATAAATCAGTTTCTGGGCTGGTGGAATAGTTAGAAAAGTGTAATTCTCTTGGAAGTTATAATTTGTGTTTTAGAATTTTGGCATAAGTGGCTTTACTTAATTCTTTTACTGAAGTACTATTTTAATTTTTTTTTTTTTTTCATCAATTGTTATACTATTTTCACTATCAATTGGCATGTCATCTTATTTGGTAAAAATTAGCTGAATTACCCAAGTTTATATGCAAATGTTTTGATTTAACCTTTTAAAAAAAAAATCAGTTATTTTTAATATCTAAGTGATAAATATTCTGTTCAACCACACTTGGCATCTGCTCAGCTTCTTTGATCTATCAGTCATTATTTCTGAACCTTGAACAATTTTAAATGACTGATAAGTAAAGTTGAATTTTTCCAATACCTTAAAGCTCATGATAAATAAAGTTTTTTTTTTTTATCCTCCAAATTGACATAGTTTTAATAAAGTTCTCTAAATCTTTATAACAAAAATAGTTCATTATATTTTAATTTGTTACATTGCTAACTAAAAAGAAATATTAATCCGGTTTTATTAAAACTACTTTTCCAATGTTTTGAGTTTACAAAATGATAGGTACATTATGACATGTGTCGTGTAAAGTTCATATTTATAGATTTTGAATAAGAGCTTTCTCATTCTAATCCTCTCATTAGAACAGTTGTTGATCTGTATTTGGAATATAATGCTATTTTCTCTTAAAATATTGCTCAGACACTCTGAATAGTTTATATTGCATAATATTTCATTATTTAAAGTACCTCAACTGATAGAAATGAACCTCAATAACATAACAAATTTTTAACTGACAGCAAAAATTGTAAAATAGATATTTTTTATAAATTTAATCTTTAAGAAATTATGTGGGACTACATTTCAAAATGAGATATGCCTCTGACAAACAATATTTACCAATTTTACCATCAGTATGAAGAAATCTTTTTGTTGTCATGATAACCAAGTTAACCAAGTCTTGGCCACTTATCCATCATAGATTGGTACTTCTATTAATTGCTTATATATAGCACTGATACTTATACTCTTTTGATACTGATATATTTTTTTATTTATGCATAAACAAATACAATTATTAAGTTTTGATTTTAAAAAAAAAAATGTCAAAAGTGTAAATCTTTTTTTTCCTTTTTTTATGGTTATAAACTCATTTTTAAATATTTTATAATTGTAAATTATCCAAAAACTTTGTATAAATCTGGAAGAATACCAGCTTACTCTGACTTGTTTTGTTTCTCTCTCTCTCCCTCTCATGCAAAATATTGAGACAATTTTATAAACAAAAGGTCTGGGTGACTGGAAATAAGATAAAAAAAAGAGATTTCTATAGACATTGCAATTAAATGAACTCTATTTCCTCTGAGCTTAAAATATCTACATTTTAGCCAGATGTGAACTTTGTTCTCGAATATATATTTCTCTATCACAATAAGTGTGTTTTTGAGCAAAATATTTTTCATTTTGAGATTCATTTTCTCTAGTATTTTATTTTACTTTATTAATAATGTTATGTCTAACAATAGTGTAATGTTATTATTGTAAAATTTCGTTTGATTTATTATTACTATTATAAGATTGAGATACAACACTTCATGAATGAAGATTGACTACAACTAAAACATTACGTATTTAAAGTAGACAATACTAGAAAAGAATTAAATCATTGATAAGTTATTAAATGTATAACATTCATAAACATGCAAAGAAATATTAAACGAAGAAGAAAATAGAACAAGAAATAAAAAATAATCAAATGTTATATAAAATACCTTTATATTTCAATATAAAAAATACAGTTATTAATGAGCATAGCTAAATTTTGTGTCCTTTTTTTTTTTTTTTTTTTTTTTTTTTTTTACGTTTAGTGTGTGCCATTAATGTACAAATAGGTTACAAAAAATTTGAACCAATTTACTTCCCATGAAGAACTATGAGGCACACCCCTCAGCTGGTGTGCTGAGGTTTCACTTATTGCATTCCAGAGATTTAAGAAAGAAAAATTATTTGACATGCTATGATTTAAATATTGGCTGTTATGGTTTTCTATAGCAATGTCAGTTGTAAAATAAGGAAATTTTTATATATCTATATATTTTGACCAAATTGACCATCTAATTGAATAGTGCACATATAGATTTTTTTTCATCATAATTACTATCTTTCCCAGATTTTTCATCATTAAACAAAGTTCACCATATATTGTCAATACAATTTTATTCAGGCATCATGAATATTGAAAAATAATTAAAATTTCTGTTTTTTATTTATTTTCATTGATAACCATGCAAGAGATCACCTTTATTATTACACATTTATAGAAACAATAAAAAGGATAAAATAAATAATTATTTATTGCATATAATTGCCTGGAACATTTTCATTGACATTTAATCATATTGAATGGCCTACTATTATCAATCTGTATTTCATATA
Organism: Ascarosepion bandense; assembly: GCA_037127315.1. Taxonomy (NCBI): domain Eukaryota; kingdom Metazoa; phylum Mollusca; class Cephalopoda; order Sepiida; family Sepiidae; genus Ascarosepion; species Ascarosepion bandense. The sequence goes on from JBBBDQ010001711.1 coordinate 201,445, forward strand.
ATGCTCAAGATTATAGAAATTAGAAAGAATTTAAGGGAAAAAATCAGTGTAAAAATTTTTAAAAAATGATGTATCTGCTTAATACTTTTAGTTTTATAAAGTAATATTTTTTAGTTAATAATTACAAGAGTATACTGAAATGTTCTTGGCCAAATCCTTTTTCTATTTTTTGAAAGGCTTCAAATTATTTTAAGATATTTATTCAAAATATACATATGAATGCAATTTAATTTGTCCTATTTTTAAAATTTTGACCAATTTAAAACTATGGAGCACTCATTTATCAATAAAAGCAACTGTCAGCATTTTTTTTTTTTTTTTTAAATACTAAAGTTAACTCAATACAGGGCCCGAGAGTCACTCAAGGTAGCAGGTTACAGCTAAAATGCTAGTAGCATGTCTGTGATTAGACTGCATGTTAGAGAATGCTATATTTCTAGTCAAAGCAAAACATTTCAAGTAGATTGGATTGTTAGTTTTTATATAGCCAAATTACAACTAATAATATAGTAATCAACTGCTACTTTGTGGAACATAATCCCACATGGATCCTTCCCCAAACACTTCAGTTTAACCTCTCCAAGTCTAGGACCAATAGTTATGTCATATCCTCACCATCTTCACTTCCTACTTCTTCCTCTTATGTTCGTATTAGCAGTATAGCCCAGCGTTGCTTGGGTGTAATGAAAGCTTTAAAACTAATCCATGGTTCTGGAGCTCAGACTCTTTGGACATTGGCACAAAAGACTAAAATGTTTCCAGTTAAAGCGAAACCATAGACTGAAAGAAAAATGAATGGATGTAAGTCAAATTTTGATTTTCTGGTATCAATTTATACATATATATATTATCTATTTTCTGCACTATTGTAAGAACTGCAACCTTGAAACTTCTGAATATTGTTTCTTATGTCTTTGTCTATATGAGTGTATCAAATTTGATTAAAATCAGACCACTCCTTCTATAAACCGATTTTTTTTCAATTATCGATTTTCGATATTTATCGAGGGTGCCTCAACACAAAACCTAGCTAAGAACACTCGCAGACGCTTACAGTATAACTGTGTAAATTTTCAAGAAAATCAGTTTGGCCGTTCCGGAGTCTATAGGTAACGGATACACACACACACACACACACACACTTCCATTTATAAATAAGTTTAGATTGCACACCTCATTCAGTAGCCCACTACCATGAATGTCTCTTGGACTTTGTATTGGATGAACTTAAGATGAAAAAAGTTTGTAGCATTTTGGTTCACATGTGATCTGCATAATTAAGTAATTATATAATAAAGCTGTTGCTTTACAATATTGACTAATAAATCACTCAATAAATCATGGGCCTAACTAATAAAAGAAACTTTTAGGCAAAATTTGACCTAATTGATCAACATAGTCTCCTTTTGTCCCTCGCCCGGGAAAGAACGACATGAGCAACAGGTGTCGCTGGACCGTTACCCTGCAACTGTGCGCATCAAAGACAAACTCACTATAGGAACATGGAACGTCAGGACACTGAACTGTGGACAACTAGAGAATGTCAAACAGGAGATGAACAGACTGAATATCAGCATCCTAGGAATATGTGAAACAAGATGGCCTAATAACGGAGATTTCAGTAGCGATACCCACAGGATAATATATGCAGGAGGAAAAAAACACGAAAAAGGGGTCGCTTTAATACTAAACAAACAAGTGAAGAGATGTGTACTTGGATACTGGCAACTGTCAGAGAGAGTCCTCTTGGTTAAACTGCGGGGAAGGCCCCTCAATATAGCTATTATAGTAGTTTATGCACCGACAACTCAAAGCTCAGAGGACGAAATAGAATCATTCTATTCAATACTGGACAGTGCTAAGGCTCAGTGCAAAAGCCAAGAAGTCAGGATAGTAATGGGGGACTTAAATGCAAAGGTAGGTAAAGATAGAGAAGGAGACACGAACGGCAACTTCGGACTAGGAGAGCGCAACGAAAGAGGAGAAAAATGGATCCAATGGTGCTCAGCCAATGACCAGGTCATTACTAACACCTGGTTCCAAGAACACCCACGACGTTTATGGACATGGAGAAGCCCAGGAGGGGACACGAAGAACCAAATAGATTACATAACTATAAACAAGAGATTCAGGAACGCAGTAGTCCAATGCAAAACGTACCCAGGTGCTGACTGCGGAAGTGACCACGTCCCAGTCATCTGCAAACTAAAAGTGAAACTCCGAAGACTGAAGAAACCCAGCATAACACCAAGACTGCAATACGACACACTAGAGGATGATCTCACCCTGCAGAAAGAATATAATAACAGCGTAAAAAAGAAATATGAAGAACAAATTGGAAAAGGATACTCAAAATGGGAGTCACTAAAAGAAGCAATGGTGACCTCAGCGAACAACATAGCCCCAAAGGAAATCAGACGAAGAAGAAAAAATGAGTGGATGACCAAAGAGATCCTCCACATGATGCAAAGGAGACAAAAAATAACGCCAAGACACGGAACAGAGTACAAAAAACTTCACAGGGAGATAAGGAACAAATGCAGACAAGCCAAAGAGGAATGGCTCAACAACAAATGTGCAGAAGTAGAGAGACTGAGCAGGAACAACAAAGCAGAAATGCATAAAGAGATAAGAGAACTGACAGGACAAAAAACCTGTTCCTCAACAGGATGCATAAAATCCAAGGAAGGGACAATCATAGTAGAGAAAGAGGAAATACTCCAGCGATGGGAAGAATACATAAAGGATCTCTTTGGCGACAAGAGAGAACAACCGAGAATACACAAGGAGATGGATGGACCGGAAATACTAAAATCCGAAGTGGAAGCGGCAATGGCCAAAATGAACAGAAATAAAGCACCTGGCCCAGATGGCATAGTGATAGAGCTGCTGACAGCCTTAGAAGAATATGGCATAGAAAAGATTACCGACATAATAAACGAAATTTATAGCAGCGGAATAATACCAGACGACCTATGCAAGTCGATATTTATAGCACTGCCGAAGAAACCAGGTGCAAACGAGTGTGAACTACACAGAACTATCAGCTTAATGAGTCACATTACAAAACTGATTGTCAGAATCCTGATGAATAGAGCGAGAAGCAGAATCAGGCCAGAGATAGGACAGGAACAGTGCGGGTTCGTCAAAGACACTGGAACAAGGAACGCCATATTCATGATTAGGATGCTCTCTGAAAGGGCATTACAAATGAAGAAAGACTTGTACCTATGCTTCATTGATTACGCGAAAGCATTCGACAAAATACGACACAAAGAATTGATGGAAATGATAGGAAACCTCGAGATTTTCGGCAAAGATATAAGAATAATCAAGAATCTCTACTGGCAGCAAACGGCCTGCATACGGACAGGTAACGACCTCAGTAGATACATAAAGATAGAAAAAGGCGTAAGACAAGGCTGTGTCTTTTCACCGGATTTGTTCAACCTATACAGCGAGAATATTTTGAGGACCCTAGATGACACACCAGGATTTATTATTGGAGGCCACAACCTGAACAACATAAGATACGCGGACGATACAGTACTGATTGCGGACACGGAAAGGAAACTGCAAGATCTCATACAGAAAGTAGCAGTGGAGAGTGACAAGATGGGACTACAAATAAACTTTAAGAAAACTGAGTGCATGGTCATCAGCAAAAGATACAACCCAAAATGCCAAATACAGGTGGGGGATAACAGAATCAAACAAGTCCAAGAATTTAAGTACCTAGGAAGTGTTCTAACAGGAGATGGAAAGTGCGACACGGAGATCCGAAGGCGAATTGGCATGGCAAAGGACGCGTTCCAGAAGATGAGCAAAATACTAACACACAGGAAGATCTCAATAGAAACGAAGAAAAGAATGCTAGACTGCTACGTGATGTCAGTTCTTCAGTACAGCTGTGAATGCTGGACAATATCGAAAATGAGGACAAAACTGGAAGCGGCCGAAATGTGGTTCTACAGAAGGATGCTACGGATATCGTGGACTGAGCATACAAGCAACGACGAAGTGTTAGAAAGAATGGCAACAAAAAGGAAATTGATGCTGAGCATCAGGAAGAGACAACTGAAGTTCCTGGGACATGCAATGAGGAAGGAAAGCCTGGAGAACCTGATACTGACTGATCAGATAGAAGGAAGGAGAGACAGAGGAAGGCAGCGGATAACATATTTGCAGGGCCTGATCAGGTGGATGACGGAACAGGGGTTGCCAGGAGCAACAGGAGCAAACATACTAAGAGCCACAAGGGATAGGGAGACGTGGAGATCCATGATCGCCTACGTCCTGAAGGGACAGGGCACATAGAAGAAGAAGAAGTCTCCTTCTAGGGTGATACACTGATTCCAACACTTCTCTAACAATTCAGTGCTTTTTTGTAGAACAATTTGTCTTTGGCTTCAAAATACAGCTCAGTTTCTGATATCCCTTCTTCAATGAAGCCAAATCTCTTTCCCTGGAGCATTCTTTTGAGGTCTGCATACAGCTAGTAATTACTGGGGGCCAGATCTAGAGAATAGGGTGGATGCAGAAGCAATTGAAAGTGTAATTCATGTAGTTTTTTTGTTTTTTTTAATCATTTCACCCCAAGCAAAGCATTCCACTGCCACTATTGCGCAAGGGGTTATATAGGGGAAAGTAAAGAGAAAGAGTGGTTAGATGTCAGAAGGAGGGTGATAGATGGGTAAGGATACCAAGGCTGAGGGTTGGGTAAGGGAAACTGTTCATCTGAGTCGGTCAGTTCGGCATTTGATTTCTATTAATTAGAGTTAGAGCTGAGTGTCACATCACCTGCCCCAACTGCAAGACTAACTCTGAATGAAATAAAGCATCGATTTAACTCATCCAAGTTGTGGAAGTTCATTCCTTCAATCGTTTATCTTGTGCCCCCAGCTTGAGACTTCGACTTTTTTTTAACCAACCCCCGGCAACATCACAGCGTGGAGAACAGCCACCGGAGAAATTGTTCGGACCTCCACTGGGGTGTTACAATTCTCGCCCGCTTGCTCAGCCGCCATTGCCCACCTGAATCATTTCTTCCGGCTCTATCGTAGCTGCACATCGGACCAAAACAGGCGCCTTTTCGCTAGTTTTGCCATCGTTTCGATCAATTTGTGACAAAGTGTGTTTTTTCTTCTTCATTTATGTTCATTTTTTGGCAATTTCTTCCTTCAAACACACCAATAATGCTGTATGATATTGGCTATTGATGGTTCTTCCTTTCTCAAGGTAATCAATGAACAAAATACCTTGTGGATCCCAATATATGAAGGCCAAAACCTTGCCAGCTGATCTTTGGTCACTTTGAATGGCTTTCACCTGCTGCTGTCCACTCAGCTGACTGCCGATTTGACTCCGAAGTGAAGTAGTGGCTCCATATTTTCTCCATTGTCAGATATTTACACAAAAACTCCTCCTTGTTGCATTGAAATAGATGCAAACCATGCTCTGAATCATCGACGCATTGTTTTTGATCGATTATGAGCAAACACAGTATTTTTTTTCCATCAGAAAGCAATGCTTTATCAGTGCATGAAATTCAGATTTTTAAATTTTTTTGAAAATTTGCAACAGTAGCTTCACTTGAATAACTGTAATTTGTAAACTAATAATCTGATTAGGACTAAATTATGCTGGAATATACACTGCACTCAAATTTTGTCCCAGATCATTAAAGGAATCCAGGTGCAAAGTTAATCTGGGACTATTCCCAACAACTGAATGCAAATGTGCATAACCTCACAACTGCATCCAGTATTACAAGAGAGAGAACAGCAATGTTGGACAGATGGATATATAAATAAGCACCCCAGAAATGATTGTCATCTCTCACTTATTGCAGATGGAGAATGTAAAGAGAAAATTCAATTGTGGGCTCTACAGGAGTCACACCCAAAACATTGGCTAAGACTGACAAAATATTAGAGTGAATATCATGTTAAGTAATGAAAATTCAAGTCTTGTATGATCATTTAATCAGCATACAAACTTCATTACACCAACAATGCCCTTCTGAAAGGAAGTCTGATATTAGCTTCTATGGTAAAATTTTAAGTGAGTAAAGCTGAGAATTTCTCAGCACTTCATTGGAAAAAAATAAAAAACTGTCATGGAAAGTTATAACAGAACTTTTTAGATACTCTACTTTTTAGCTGATTTCTAGTATGAATCTAAGTGTCCATAGGTTTTTAGCATGAAAAGAAAAAGTGATTTTGAATAATTTACTATAGTGGGATGTGAAAGTGGTGTAATGGTTAGTGGCTTGGAACAAGAAATTGGTAAGCTGAATCCAAATTCAACTGAGTTTGTTGAATTAACTTTAATGCATATATCTTTTGGGAATGGTATGAATCTATCTTTCCTTCCCCCTCCCCACTAGCTATGGGTTATATAGAACAGACTAGGCTCTCTAACCATGGTTGGCAACTAGTCCAGGAGAATGACAACAACTCTGTCATAGCACATCAACAAGATGAAGGAGTTCATAATGACTATAATCTCAAATGTAGTCATCCTATGATTTCATTGATGTGTTATAAATATTATTGTTGTTATTATTATTTAAAACGACTATCAAAATCTTTTTTATCTATTTTATGTAACTTAAAACTAAAAAAGTTTTTTTATTTCTGAGGAGACTCTAGTAATTTTTATTGGCATTTTTATGTGCTCACATAATTTTATTTTAATTTTCATACTTGTGAAAACTGAACAGTCTAGTAATTTTAGAAATCTTAAATGAAGGTTTTCTCTTGACCTTCATTATGAATAATGATTTTGTAGCAGTATTTCTTCACTGCTATTATATATATTACATCAAATATATATGCGAAATAACTAAAGTATTGACTCATTGCTAAAATATCTACTCTTAGATGCTTGTCTCAGATTGTTGTCCTAGAAATGGGCTTCAGTTTGTTTTAATTCTTATTATTTATATTTATCAGCCGCTTTAAGTTACACTTTTAGAATTTTAGTGTTTACATTATACTGCAATTATACGAAAAGAAAATTTCATAAATTTTCATTAGAATATACAATATATCATGCGAACATCTCTATACAAAGTAAAGTTTCTATCAACCATACATTTAATTATGTCATCATTTCTGTTTTGATTTTAACATGCAAAGATTTACAGTATTTTTCTAAGAAATTTTTCTGTGCTGCTGATACTATTTTTTTGTTATAATGGATATTTAGTAGAAAAGGCAAATAAAAAGAATTTTTTGTGTATTTGCTATTTGATTTAATATCATTCCAGACACACGTGAACAGTATGTCTAGACATGTCTTGCTTAAAAATAATGACTAACATAATCATTGAATTATCTTATTCCAGGATTACAAATGTAAAATATTCATTAATTTATGCTAGTTTTAAGAGGAAACTTTGACAGCTTTAATGATTAAAAACTGAATGATTTAAATATTCTCTTAAGTGTTTTGTTTTTTTTTTGTTTTTTTTTAATTTTTCATGCTGTCCACCTGTTCTTATTGACCTGCATATATCTTGGACAATAGTTTTTGTATGTAACAAAGATGAATGACAAACAACCTGATAAAAAAATCCTGTCACAAATGTTTTTTTTCTTCTAGTCTAAAGACATAAAATATACATGAATTAAAGAGGAGACAACTCTATATCTTCCTGATATATGGAATTACTTAGTATGCTGACAGTCTATTTGTCAATATATTTAAACCATTAGATCAAAAGGTAGATGAAAAATTGAAAATATACCAGAAGTTTGACTTCAATTAGACTGTGGAATCATTGTGGTCTAAGACACACCAGATAAATTGGTGGCTTTCCCTATGTTGCATGTTCGAATCCTGCAGAATAACACACATTTTCATTACAAAATTTATCGTAACTAATCAGGCCAGTAGAAATAAATACATAAATATACTGTTTGATTGAAAACAGAATATCTACTCAGATATGAGTATCGGTTAAAATAATGTTCAAACAAACAAATTAAATCTGTCTGTTGTTAAAACCATTTTATTAATCCTCAGGACTTTCCATAATATATATATAAAATACCTCCACCGAAAAAAACAAGCATAATGAAAAAATGTCACAGACTTACTAAAAAGAGTTTAATCATCAAAATGTTTGTTATTATCAAGAGGAAATACCAGAGTATTTTATTAAATGTTTTTTTTTCTGGTGAAAAACACATTGATTTCAAAAATGTTTTTTTTTCTGGTGAAAAACACATTGATTTCAAAAATCTTGCAAAAACTGTCAGATTAGATTTCAGGACTTAAGAAATGAATTTTTTTTTTTACATATGCTCCCCCCACTTAATTTCATTAAATATTAATCAGTTAAAAGTAGGACTCCTTGGAGAATTTAAATCATTTTTTTTTCTTTTTTTTTTAACTACCTCTCATTTCTTAAAAAGTCTGCTCTGAATCATAAAATAAAAGTTGCAATAAAATGATGAGATTATTTAATAAGAGAATCTTTTAATTGCTTTTATGAATAAGATTTATTAAGAACACTATTGTCTTAAGGAAAAATAATTTGATGAATAAATAATTTTTACAAGAATTGTTTTCATTTTTTTAAATATTAATTATAATTTGTAATATCAAAATCAAAAATTCTGCATTATTTTCATCCAGTTCGTTGATATTGTTATTAAGTGAAAACTATATTTATTAATCAAAAGTTGAAAAGTTTAATACAAATCATTTTGCACCAATATTTTTTAAATAATTTTTATTTGTTTATACATATAAAATAATATATAACCTTTTTTTTTTTTCAACATATGGTTGACTCTACACAACATTATCAGAAAATAAAATCAATTACTATACTAAATTTAAAGTCAACAGTGTTGAAATTAGATTATAATGAATATTTTTTAACATTTAACATTTTCAAAATTACTAAGTACTTAAAAGAGAGGCTTACCCAACCTTTTCTTATTCATCAAATGTTTTTAACAGATAAAGACTCTGTAGAAATCTACAGTACTTGTTACATGATTGACAAGTGATAAGATCATAAGGAGTATATAATCACCACTACTATTTGTTTTAAAAATCCATTCCTGTTATTTTAAACTTAGTTTCTATTTTTTTTTTTTAATCAGAGTAATTATACTTTAAACCAGATAATATTCCTCAAATAAAATTTCAAAAAAGTATATTTTATTTTTTGAAGATTTTTAAAACCAAGAATTTTGTTTCTAAATGTATCAAAATAGCTAATTTCAATTGAAAGCAACCAAAAATTTAGATTCCAATCAATATAACTTCTATTTGAAAATACACCAGAGTATTTTGCTTACTGGAAATAATAAATTTAATCATTTAACTTTCAGTTAAAGCTAAAAAGAAAGGTTCAAGAATAATTTTTTGTTTTTTCATTCAGTATCATGAATTAGTAGAGGTACCTAAATATACAATATATATATATATATATATATATATATATATATATATATATATATATATATATTATATATATATATATAATGTACTGGAATGGCTAGATTTTTTATTACTTATGTCTTATTTTTAGTGTATACTCGTACTTTAGTAGACACTCCTTTTATTTATTAAATGGTATATTTATTTTCATCTACTGGCTTGAATATTCCAGAAATTTTATTAAAGAAAAATAAAAGTTGAATAGTGCCACTAAAACTAACATTAAAGTAATAAAAATCTGTCCGGTTAATAAATAAAAAGACCATTCCTTTTTTTACAAATTGCTTTGTTTATGTTAGGATATGAAACTGTGCAGATATGTCTATTTAATTAGAAAAAAATCTGTGTTTTACAGGTTGGGATACTAAAATCAAACAGGTGCAGAAGTTTAAATACCGGGGAAGTGTTCTGGCAGAGGATAGAAAGTGCAATAGTGAAATCCGAAAGCACATTGGCATGGCCAAGGACATATTTCAAACACTAAGCAGTGTTGAGAAACAGGAAGATTTTGTTGGAAGCAAACAAAAGAGTACTGAACTGTTATGTGATACCTGTCCTACTATATGGCAGTGAATGCTAGACAATCTCCTCGAAGCTGAAGTAGAGATTCTAAGCAACAGAAATGTGGTTCTATAAAAAGATACTGAGGATAACATGGACTGAACATGTGAACAATGACAAGATTTTGGAGAGGATGAAAAAGAAACTAATACTTGGCATCAGGAAGAGACAGCTGATGTTTCTCGGCCATGTAATGAGGAAGGAGGTCATGGAGAATATGATACTCACAGGACAGACAGAAGGAAAGAGAAGGGAAAGTAGTGCAAGACTTACTTGATGGGCTTGAGCAAGTGGATGGCAGAGTGGGGTTTGGAATAGATACCAAGAGGAAAAATGTTAAGTGAAACAAGGAATAGGGGCATGTGGAAATCCATGATCACCTACACTCTGAACGAGCACAGCACATAAAGAAGAATTCAGCTTTGCTTGATCATCAATCCACTCTATAGCCAAAATGTTAAAGCACATCAGATCTAATGACAGTTTTCCCTTGGGAAATAAAGGTCCGAGTCCTACCAGAGATATATTTTTATCTCTCTAATAGGATTTCTTGAATATTCAGGCCGGTAGACAAAACTAAATAAATATACTGTTTAATAAATAAACAGACCATCTACTCAAATATGAGTATCCACTAAAAATAACGTTTAAGTAATATATATATAATTTTTTTTTTTTTTTTTTTCAGAATAAAACAGAATATATGCACTTTTGTCATCGCAAGAAATAATTTTTTATTAAAAAAAAAATTAAAGGAATCAATAAATTTGACTAGTTAAATGTTTCTGATGAAATAGTTTTGGTTCAGTTTTTAACCATATCTTTTTTTTAAGATGTGAACTCTTCAAAATTAATATGTATGTGCTTATTCTCTGAAGTGCTTTATCTGACTTTAACGATTTTTTTTGTTACAATCACAAAGTTTACATAAGTTTTATAACTTATATTTTTATAAGAAATAAAAAAAACCAGCATATATTTGAACCATGAAATTATGAAAGACTGAATTCTGATGTAATAATTCAGTCATTATACAAAAATAAAAAATGTGCTACTAGAATTATATTAGTTTACATTGGCTTTGATTTGCAGTGATATTACTTTCCCTAGTGAGTTATTAATGGCCTTTCTAGTCAAGTATTTCATTCCTTTACACAATGCATTATGTTTCAATATAATCTCATGTGACTGTTAGGTAACCTATAATGGGAAAATCAATGAAAATGAAAGAAAAAAAAACATTTTTCTCTATAAAATACAGAATGATGCCCATTTTCTGTAATTATATTAAGTAAAGTCAATATTTATAGATAATTTGGTAAAATACATACTACTCCATTGCTATTTGTTTATCTTTTTATAATCTCTTTCTTGTGTTTTATTGTCCTCCTGACTTACAATACCATTCCACTTTCATTCTCAGAGTATCATTAAAGCCTTCTTTATCATATACCAACTACATCATTTATTTATCATGTTGGTAATGGTTGTTTATCTGCTGGCAAAATCAAGTGTGTGACTTTCTGACTTATTGACAAAGAAATTCTATATAAAATTTTATAAACACAAACAACTTAAGTTAGAAATTTTATTTTGTGGTAATCAGCCTCAATGACATTGCACCAGAAATGGAAAGTTAGACATTTTATTGTTTCAATGCCTGTGAGACTCAACCAATCAACTGTTAGTCCTATAATCAGTAGGCAATAAAAGAAAAAAAATGGTTTCTGCTCTTTGCCATTATATTTAACTGTTGTAATAGTTTCCAAATTTCATTGTAGAGCATTTACTAAGTGAAACACTAACATTTAGACTGATTACATTTTTTTTCTTTAAAATCCTAACCTTCCCATTTTTATTTTACTTTACAACTCTTCTTCAATAATAAACTTAATTCTCTAATGCATTTTTTACAATACATTAAGAATATTTACCTACATATGATTTGAGTAACACTAATAATAATCATCTTTCAGATTACATTTTTTCTATTTCACTATTATCAATCTATTAACTATGATACAGAGATGAACTTGAAAAGTATAGTAAGACAAAGAAAAACCAAAGAAAAATAATCGTGCAAAATTTTATGGTTGTTTCTTCATGTTTCTGTATAAAATAGAAATTCATAAAAACAAAGAAATTAGTGCATTTATATTGGCCACAGATTAGTTAATTTTGTAAGAGTAATGAGAGGTGTTATCTGAAATACAGCTCCTTATTATCAAGGTGAGTCAATTGCCAATACCTTATAAATAATGCACTATTCCATGCTTTGATCATGTGGAAAGAAAGGAAAAGACATTACTTGGTTTCAGTAGAGAAAAGGAAAGAAGGAAGGAAGGAAATACATAGAAGTAGAGAGAATCAGATTAAGCTAATAAGAGTAGATACTACATTTTGATCTCAACCAAAAGGCCAAGATGTGATGGGAACTGCGATAAAACCCTAATTTTCAAATGCAGATTATCAAACAATGGAAACTGAGTTAAGGTAATCACCAAAAAACAGTTACCATAAATAACATCATCTGATGAATTATCTTAAAATTATTATTAAGTGAAATGTTTGTAAGAAATGTTTGGCTCGAAAGAAGGAATAATTCATAAATAATACCAATACCTCAGAAATAATACATTAGTCTATTTTGATTGCAAAGAAAAACAGCATTTGAAGTTATTGTTTTCACATTTAATATGTATTCCTGTAGCTTAAATTAATCTGAAACTTATATGATTGTTTCTTCTTGCTTGCTCTTTTTCACTTTTTTCAAACTTTTTTTCTCATATTAAAACCTTTTGTCATTCTCTCTATAGTTTTGTCTTTCAGTAATGTTTTCTTGCAAATCTTGCTGAACCTTTCAATGTAAAACTATTTCTCCCTGTTCCCAAAACACTCTTAAACTCTATTTTCTCTTTATAAAACTCTTTTTCCATAATACTCATACTCTCTCTCTCTCTCTCTCTTACAGTCTGTTCTCTCTGCCATGCTCTCTTCTCTTTGGTACTCTTCCCATTCTGTTCATAAAGTATTTCCTTTCTCTCAACCCTTTTCCTCACTATTTTTCCATAAGAAACTTTCCCTTCCTCTCTTCATATGGCTATTCCTCTGCTTTCTTTATAAAATTGTTAGCACTTGTTCTGTGAATATTTCAATCAATTCTTTATTATAAAAGATTCAAACTTTTATTTCCAAATAAAGGTTCTACTTTGATTGCAATTCAAAAAACCAAATATACATTTTCTTCTTTTTTACACCTTATTTTCAGGTTCAATGCTTGATATCATCAAACACCGTATGAAAACAGTCTGTTGCAAACATGGCGTCCTTGATGAAGTGTCAATTGCCACTGTCATGAAAGAAGTATTGAAAGGATTGGATTATTTCCATAATAATGGACAAATTCATCGGTAATATTGCCCATCTCTAATACTCTTTCCTATATGAGCACGTCTAATACTCTCTATGTAAAGATTTATTTTGACTAACTAAAGTTGGAATGTAAGATTATCATGTAGATGTTAGGGTTGATGATCATAGCTCTGAGGTTGTTTCAAAAGAATCAATTTTGTAGTCTATGTATTGAATGGAAGTAATTTTATGTACCATCAATTTTTTTTCCTGTTGCCATCATGTCAAATATGGCAAACACTGTAAAAATTTGTGTGTGTGTCCATACATTTACACATACAAAAGAGAAGAACAAACTCTTTCAAAATGTAAGTATGAAAAAAAAAATCAGTAATACTTTAAACCAGTAATATATTTCATACATTTATAAATTCACTTTCAAGAACATAATAGCTGAAATAAAAAGATGAGTCCGTCTTTGGATATTACTACAGAGCCAGACACACACGAAGCCTTTTTGCTATTTCTTTCTATTTTCTCTCTCTCTCTCTCTCTCTCCCTCTCTTTCTGTCTCCCTCCCTCAAAGTTATTTATGAGCATTGCTCTCTGGTAAAAGTATACTTGCAAGTTTCAGGAACTCTGTCATTGTTAATTTACATGACAGACAAAAAAATAAAAAACACTTGACACCTACCAGAATGTAGTCGAACCAACAAGATTTATCTTTCTATGTTATAGCACCTCCTCACTTAAATTAATATATTTTGGTGTACCAAAAATCCTATTCTTGCTTTTTAAATAAAAATTCAAAAATTTGATTTTCAGTTAAACTAACAATTAAATTTCCTTAATTTTCAAAATTTCTCTAAGGAATTACTTTTTAAGCAATATTTATTTTTAATAAATCACATGATATACCCAGAAATGAAGTTTTCTTTAATAGTTTAAAATTATTTCCTCATAACTGATTTTTAACTTTTTTTTTTCATCCTAAGCAAGGCAGAAATGCCACTGGTGTGCAGGGGTTTACAGTGAGAGAATAAAAAAATGTACAGGGGATGTCCAAGGAAAGATAAGAAATGGATAGGAATCAAGTAGATTATATATATATATATATATATATATATAAAATGTTTGAACATTATTTTTTATCGATACTTGTATTTAAGTAGATATTCTGTTTTTAATTAAACAGTATTATATATTTATATCTACTGGCCTGATTATTTATGATAAATTTTTATTACGAAAATGTGTCATTTGGCAGGATTTGAACCTGCGACCCTATCTACATAGGGGAAGCTACCATTTGATCTGGAAACATCTTTTATATATATATATATATATATATATATATATATATAGGCTTGATTAAAACCTCGTTTAGACTGGAGGTCATTTGTGGTTGAGCGGTATAAGACTTAAATACAAGTATCGATAAAAAATAATGTTCAAACAATTAATTTTAAATTGTCGGTTGTTTATAACCAAGTTTCATTAAAATTCATTAATTTCCGTAATATATATATATATATATATATATATATATATATATTGTTATGTAGGAAGAAAGTGTCAATACCAACACGTCTGGTCAAACACAGATCTTCAGGCAACAAATGTATCTGTTGAATGGATTGTGCTACTGAAATCACATGACCATAAATATTAATATATAAAGCACTCAGACAGAAGTCTGAGTGTGTTCTGGCATCCTCAGTATTCTGTGTTCAATGTATTTTGTGTATTCTGGTGTTCTACTGCATTATTGTATATTATTCAAAGGATTTGTTAGCAGCCTTTGAGATTTCACTCACCTGATCGACTCAGTCAATTAAAAACTTATTTGTGCAATTAAAGTTTATTGCTTTACTTGCCTGTGGTCAGTTAAAAATCCTGTCATGAAACGTGTCCCTTCAAATATAGAAAAAGGAAATCTGATTCCTTTTACAACCTAAAAGTATGCCAGTGAAGATTCACAATTTACTTGAAATGACCTACAATGACATTATTGAACTCTTTGGTATTATGCATGGTGCCTGATTTACATCAAAATATGTGGTTAAACATTCCACAATCATCAAAGCAAGACCTGACAAATACAAGCTCCTGTCCCGCTTTTATCGTCCCAGTTAGTGTAAACATTCATCTAATTAACACTTCCAGAGTGGAGCCAAAATGTCTGTCACCCAGATTAAAGATGCTCACAGATTTTTAGAAACACATTTGGAAAAATATTATCCTTGGCTCAACATCGATATTTCCTCCCCACTTACAAAAAGTACAAACAAACATTTGAAAGAAAGAAAACAAAAAAAATATGCATATTTCTTTCAACCATGCCCCGAAAAACAAATTATACAAGTAATTTTTTTATAGAAAAACGTTGAGAAAATCAGATTTATTTTTTATCATCTATGAGATGGAGGTTGTAGTCAAACAGAAGAAAGAAACTATGAATTTAGGTACCTCCACTCAATTGCCAAAAAAAAAACAGCATATCATGATGTTAAAAGGGCTCAAACTTAATAAAAACAAAGTTTTATCATCAAAATGTTTATGCTATTATTAAGAGGAAAGATCAAATTTTGTTTGTTTTTTTTTTTGTTTTTGTTTTTTAATTTTTAAAATCCTTTTTAACATGTTCGAAATTTTTAATTAAAATTTAATTTTTTAGTTTTCTGTCAGCGATTCATGCTATGTTTACGTAAGGCAACTTTTAAGAAAATGGAGTCAGTTGAGTAAAATGATTTTGGGGAGAGTAAATTTTCCCTCGCTCTTGACCGCCCATCAAATGATTTCTTTTTCAAATCTTCAAGGTTGTTCATTAGTACAGTGACTTTATGTGACAATACCAAAATATTATAAGCCAGTTACAAAAAGTTCCCTTCAAATTAACGTTTTGAAAACCAACATTATAACAGAGGTGACGAAGATCTCGTTCTGAACTTTCACAAAGACTACAGACAAAAAATACATATCCTACATGTATTAACTGAAATATTCAGTGGAATACAAGAACAATAGATGAACTGAAATCAATTATACTTCAAATGTTGTCACTGCAAAAGCAACAGCAAGAACTATAGTTACAACAACAAAAAGACTAATATGAATGGCAATTTCAGTTAGAAAATCAACAACAAAATTTTTTCGAATTGTTGTTAAAGAAAACGGCAGAGTAAAAAAATGTCTAACTCATTCACTCTAGACGCTTTTGCAAATTCCATTAGTGAGTTTGTATACAAACAGGATGAAAGAATAACTTTTCAAATGTATTACAGATTTGAAGAAATCTTTAACAAAGATTATGCACAATGGAATGATGAGAAGAAAGTCCAACTATTATTGAGAAAATTGTTCCCTGCTGGACAGGAAAAATACATAAACTTCATTTTGCCAAAACAACTAAGTGAAATAAGTTTTGAGGGAACTGTAGGGATATTATCAAAAAATTTTTGAGACAGAACCTTGTTGTTTAATGCATGGTGGAAGTGTTTAAAACTAGTAAAATGTAACAATGATTTTGTCACATACACAAGAGTTGTCAATTGACAATGTGAGAAATTTAAGTTAAATGAGTTAACTTCTGACTTATTTAAATGTCTGATATTTGTTCAAGGCTTAACTTCAAATAAAGACATGTAAATAAGATCCAGGATTCTGACTAAGCTAGAAATGGATTCAAAACTAACTCTCCAAAAAATAGCTGAAGAGTGTCAGCATATGGTGAATTTAAAAATTGACACTGCAAGAATCAAGGGGAGAGATATTTCACAAATATACAGTGTTCAAATGTCTAAGAGAAAAAATAGACGTTTTGGAATTCTTAGCTTAACAGTAATAAAATCCCCAGAATACCTAATAATTGTCACAGTTGTGGTGGTAAACATCTTTAAATATTATTGTTTCTTTAGAAACAAGAAATGTTACAATGCGGAAAATTAGGACATAAGAGTACTTGTAAATAAAATAAAAAATAGAAGAAACAGAAAGTGTATCGATAAAATAAATATATTGGGTAAAGTCGACAAGCAAAAACTTCTCCAAAGAGAAAATTTGTTTTAGTCATGATTAACAATATAAAAATAAAATTACAATTGGATACTAGGCCCAATATTATTCTAATTAATAAAAAGACTTGGCAAAAACTGGGTAAGCTTACTTAGTTGAATTCAAGAAAAGTTGCTCGTGGTTTTTCAGAGAAGTTTAATTTTTTAGGTGGTTCGCTTGTAATATTTCTTTCATTGGAAAGACCAAAAAAGCAGTGGTATTTGTGTTAAAAGATACAACAAATTTATTGGGAGCAGATAGCGTTTCTTTATTTAATCTTTGGAACCTGCCAATCAAGTCATTCTACAACTAAGTAAATATTGTCACCACAAATACTAATATGACATCACAGTTACCACCAAGTAATTTCAAAGATGTGACTGCAGAAATTTCTTTGGAGAATTTAAGCTGTACTAGTGTCACCACTCATGACAAGGATCCCATCTTCTATGTGCAATATCCCTTCAGGACGTAGGTGGTCATGACCTTCCACATCTCTCTATCCCTGGTAGCTCATAGCACGCTTTCTCATCCAAACCCCGCTCTGCCATCTACCTGCCCAGGCCCATTGCTTTCCCCTGTCTCTCTTTCCCTCTATCTGACCTGTGAATATCAGATTCTTCAAGCCTTCCTTCACGTGTCCCAGAAACTTCAGTTTTTTCCTTATGCTCAGTATTAATTTCCTTTTTGTTTCCTTTTCAAACCTCATCATTGCTCATGTGCTTGGTCCACGATATCGGCAGCATTCTTCTGTAGAACCACATTTCAGTTGCTTCAAGTTTTTCCTTCATCTTTGATGATATTGTCCAGCATTCACTGCCATATTAGAGAACAGACATCACATAGCAATCCAGTACTCTCGTCTTTGTTTTTAGCGAAATTTTCCTGTCTCTTAATACTCTGTCCAGCTTCTGGAATGCCTCTTTTGCCATGCTAATTCACCTTTGAATTTCAGTGTCCCACTTTCTGTCTTCCGTTAGAACACATCCCAACTGCTTCAATTTTTGTACTTGCTTGATTTTAGTACCTCCCAACTTGCAATTGGCATTTTGGGCTTCTCTGTTTACTGATGACCATACATTCAGTTTTCTTGTAGTTTATTTGTAGTCTTTTTTTTTTTTCGACTTTCTTTATATACCTTTTTTTCGGAGATCTTGTAGTTTTTTTTCCATGTCAGCTATCATTTGTGTATCTTATGTTGTTCAAATTGTGACCGCCGATGACAAATCATGGCATAATTTCTAGGATCCTCAGAATAGTCTTGCTGTACAAGTTGAATAGATCCGGTGAAAAGACACATCCTTGTCTTTCACCCCCTTTCTATCTTTGTATATCTGCTGAATTCATTTTCAGTCTGTATGCAGGCGGTTTGCTCCCAGTAGAGGTTCTTGATTACTCTAATGTCTTTACCAAACATGTTGAGGTTCCTGAGCATTTCTATCAATTCCTTGTGATGTACTTTGTTGAACGCTTTGGCATAGTCTACAAAACACAGGTCAGTCAGTCAGTTAAGTGCCATACGTGAAACACGCTTGGCAATCATGTCTCGAAAGAGACATGACTGACTGGGCAGAAGATTATCCCGCAGTAGGTTGCCATTGCTTTCTGTGGTAGACTGGTTGCCAGCCAAGGCTATAGAATCCAATCTGTCCTGTTATTTAACCCATAACTGGAAGGAAGAGATGGATTAATACCTTTCCCAAGGGTATTTGCACGTAAGTGAATGCAATGAATTCAACTGGAATTCGAACTCAGCTCTCCAATTTCTTGTTCTGAACCGATATCCACCGGACCACCACGCACATCCTACAGGAAAACATTCATTTTCATTTGTATCACCCTTTCTGATAGCATCCTAAGCATAAATTTTCTTAACACCTAGTACACCTGTGAACCAGGGTTGACAAAGTGAGTCATCACCCCCTACAGAGTACTTACTCCAGCTCATCCAGCAGCACTCCAACTGACATTTTTTTCTTTTTCTTTCTTTTGGGATAAAGGTTTGACATTGTGTCGGAGATTGGGATGCAGTTCACATCTTTTGAATATTCTTCATTTGTAAACTAGTTATTACACGACCTAGTTTCCTACCATGTGGTGTTTTCAGGCGATTTGCGATATCTAATTTTACCGTCTTTTTAAGAACACTCACGTAATGGGGATTCTTTGAACACGCAATTTTCAAAATTAATAGAATTTGTTTTCATTTATTCTGATTTTAAAACTCATGAATAATATATATAATAGGTAGGTAAATAAGTATATGTGTGTGTGTGCGTCTATATACACATGTATATAGAAATATTAATTAAGTGTTGATGGAACGGTACTCAATGTTGTATAACAGAGCAAAATATATGTTAATAAATATACATATTATCCTACGTTTTACGCACAACTCTGAGTTTCATGCATTTTTCAGCAATCATCAGGTGCTTATATCATTCTAGACTAAAAGATGATGATTGCTGAAAAATGCATGAAACTCATTTGTGCATAAGACCTAGGATAATATATATATATATATATATATATATATATATAATGACAGAAGGGTGGTGAGATTTTTCTTTTTTTTAAAGGATTACCATCACTACAACCTCATTTTTTTTTTTTTTATTGAATTTTGCAAATGAAGATAGGCTATTGAATGCTAGTGTTTACTATCAGATGTAAAAAAGATTCTACCCACATACTAAGCAGGAGTCTGTCTCTCACTTCCATCTAAATATCAATATTTAACTATAGAGAGAGAAAAATAAATTATATATATATATTCAAATAAAACTCCGAAAATTAATTACATACGTTGTAAGGTCATTTCAGCGATGAATCCTCGCTTCTTCAAATTCTTTATTAAGCAAATATAGGACAAAATTCATATACCAAAAGGTCACTCAAAAAGACTTCCATACACTGGAAGTTTACATGAAAGATGGAAAAAGAAAAGAAATAAGAAAGACCAATGAGAGAGAGAGAGAGAGAGTTACAAGAGAGTAGATTGTTAGATTTAATAAGCAGTGAGCTTAAATACTTGTCAACTTACCTGTAATAATAACTAGTTTTTTGTCAAATAAGCCATTTTTAATTTTTGTGACTAGAAAAAGAACATGATGAAACTGGGAAATCACTCCAAGCAAATCAACACAATTCATTTACCTGTTTAAAATCATATTTTATTCATAGTTTTACAATATTTCTTTATAATCCTTGATTAATTTTAGTTAATAATTGTTATACTAATTACAAATCTAAAATAACTGTAATACTACTTCTGTCTGCTCATTTTCTTTTAGATTCTTTTAATTAATGATGTGGCATATTTTTCTTTGGTTATGTTTAATAACATACAATCTACTCCCATAATGAACTAATGTTTAGTATTTTTATGTAGTACCAACTTTAGATTAGAATATATTCATGGTGCATAATATATCCACCATAAATGATTCTGTTATTTTTACTTGTAAAAATAAAAAATGTATTTTCATTCATGTAAAAAGAATTATGTCAAATATTAGCTGGACAAGTGAATGGTTAGCTAATAAAAAAATTCTATTTATATTTTAATTTTGAAGTATTAATCATTTCAGGTGTATTATTTTAATAAGTATCAATTTGCTATTTGTAGGGATATAAAAGCTGGCAATGTATTGCTAGGAACTGATGGATCTGTATATATTGCAGGTGAGTTGCTATTGTAATTTTATTATTTTCTTCCTTTGAAAGAAAATAAACAGAAATGTATTTTTATTCTGCAGTGCCTTAATCACTAATATTTTTTGTGCTTTATATTTATGTGCAAAGAGATGTATATGCAAATTTATTCTTTCATTTTATTTGTAGTAAATAATACTAAAAGTTTTTTGACTATTGAGATGCCCTATATAAGTATACGTACGTATATTCAAAATTCTCTTTTCAGCCTTCTGTATATATTTCAAATTTGTTTTATGTATTCAGTATTAATGCTATAATACCAAAATATTCCATCATTTTAGACTGAGAAGTGTGAAGTAGTAAATGGATTAACATAATACACTTGTTTTAAAGTCAGATAACAGAAGAAATGGTAGACAGGGGATCATACTATATTCAAATAGGGTATACAAAAGCTATGAGATAAAGATGAGATGCTTGTCTGTCAAATAATTTGGTAATTATTATTTATTATATAGTATTATTAAGCATATATATTAATTATTATTAAAGCAATATTTGTTTTTAAGAATATTAATGTAAATGCACTTTATTATATAATTTATACAGACCAGCTGATTAAAACTTTGGTAATTTTTCAGATTTTGGTGTAAGTGCTTGGTTGGCTACAGGCAAAGATCTCTCCAGAGACTCTGTCAGGCATACATTTGTTGGGACACCATGTTGGATGGCACCTGAAGTGATGGAGCAGGTTTGATGGCATTTCCCTTCAGAAATTTTTAATCTTGTATTCACCTTATTATTCATAGAATTGTTATTGAGCAACAATTTTGTGAATATACTTTAACTTTTAATCTTGCTCAGTTTACCTAATAAATTCCTTTTAGTATGTTAAAGAAATGGATAGTTGAATGGTTAGACAGATATATTAAATATTTTTAGAATATACTTAAACAGTTTAAATTCAGATTAGATTGTTTTGACATTTGTTAAGTGTTGCTAGCAGACACAAAAAAACTACAAAAACTTCTATAGACAGTAGCAAAAATAGCGAGAAAAAGGAGAAAACATAAACTGCAGAAAGACAAAATGCATGGTTGTAAGCAAAAGGAAGAATCCAAAATGCAAATTACAAACAAGAGCTACCAAAATCAAACAAGTACAAAAATTTAAATATTCTTTGAAGTGTTTTAACAGATATCAGAAAGTGCTACAGTGAAATTCAAAGACACATTGGGTTAGCCAAAGATGCATTCTATAAGCCAAGAGTATTAAGAGACAGAAACAGAATACTGTATGGTTACATGATGTCTGTCCTCTTATATGGCAGTGAATGCTGGACAATTTCCTCAATGAAGAGACTTGAAGCAACAGAAATGTCTTACAAAAGAATACTGAGGATGTACAGAATATGTGAGCAACAACAAAGTTTTAGAGAAAATGGAAGCATAAAGGAAACTTATACTTAACATCAGGAAGAGGCGGTTGAAATTTCTGGGGCACCTAATGAGGAAGGAAAATTTGGAAAATTTGATACTCACAGGACAGATTGAAAGCAAAAGAGATGGAAGAAAACTGCATAACATACTTAACGAGCTTAAGTAAATAGATGGCAGAACAGAGTTTAGAAGAAATAATGAAAAGAATTTATTAAAAGCTACAAAGGACAGGAAATTGTGGAGAGCAATCATCACCTATATATTGAGGAGAGTTTGAATGAAAGTATTTATCATTATTTACTTTTAATAAAATAATTCATTCTATAAAATATGTTATGAAATTTTATGTATGCAATGTATTTTTCTACATCATTCAACCACAACATTGACTGAATCTAGGCAGCTTTCAAGCTTCACTAATAATTCAGTTCTCAACTAAATTTCAATCAGTTTACAAAGTTAGATAGGACACCTCCTTAGCTACATTAAAATATTGCAGCTAAAAATAAAATTTGAATGCAGTATTTTCAGTAAGAAATTTCTTTTTTTTTTTTTTTTTTCTTTGCTTCACTAGAATTTCTTTGTCCTTTACTTTTCCAGGTTTAATAAATTGTCCTGTTCTTTTCCAGGTTTAATATAATCTTAATAATATTACTTTTCATGCATGTATTTTTCCATGAAATAAGTACATTTTTTTTTTTTTTTTTTTTGTGCCATATCTCTTTAGGACATAGGCAACCATAAATTCCTATTCTTCATAGCTTTTTGCAATGCTTGTCTCTTGACTCTCTCACACTCTGCTATCCATTTACACAGGCTTGTGATTCAATATTTCCTTCTGTTTCTCTTGCCTTCAATATGTCTTCATTATCTTCAAAATTTCAATTGTCTCTTTCTGATTCTAAGTATCCTTTTAGTTTACATTTTCTTTAAAACTTCCTTGTTGTTCACATGCTCTGTCCTTAGAATGCCCAGCAACCTTTAATAACAGGTTTAGTATGGGAGATAAGAAAATTGAAAATAAAATTTGCTGCACTGGAGGTAGTTTCACCCAATACTGCAAATTGCTACAAAACCAAAACATTAACTTAAAAATTCAAGTCACGTTCTTAAATAGCTTTGTTAGATTGAGACTTCCATATTGATGACCTGCATGGTGACAAATCTATTCAGAAATATCTAAACCATCTACTGCATATGATTGATCAGTGGTTAAAAATAGCTTTCAGTAAATGAAGCCTATGAGTTTTGGTGAAGACCACAGTTATTCAAACCTTGTGGACTGTTGATGCAAAATCACAAACAAAAAAACTACACCAAATAACAGAAACCACATCACTTGAAGACTTTCAACAACTAAAATGGTTAGCACATGTAACATGAGGTGAAAATAATGGCATAATGAAAATGTTGATGTTCCAACATTTCAAATAAAAGGTTAGGAATTTTGATAGCAGCTATTAGACTTAAACCTATTTTCCAGCAAAATTATTTTTTGAAAAATTTCATAAATTTCAACTGACTGCTCTGTCAATGAATGCTAAATGTTTCCTTATCAGGAAAGTAAATATTGTCATTACCTTTCTGTAGAACATGTCTGTTGTCTCAAGTCTCCTCTTCATCTGTGAAGAAATTTCCAGCATTCATTGCCATGTGTGAGTATTGATAGCTGAACGCACTCTTTTATTTGTTTCTAATGAAATATTTCTATCTCTTAATAACTTTTGGAATGCATTTTTTGCTCTTTCAATATTTATTCAGATTTCTGTCATATTTTCCATTGTCTGTTAGAACAATTTCGAGCTAGATTTTTGTACTTGTTTGATTTTCATGATACTAATTTGTACCTCACATTTTGAACTGTCCCTCTTACTAACACTCAGGCATTCTGTCTCCTTACAATTTATTAGTTCTTTCTTCTCACCTTACTATCTTGTCTCAAGGTTCCTGCAGTTTTCTTTCTATATCTGACATCAATACAGTACCATCTGCATATCTTACACTATTTATATTATTTACATTGTTCTGGTTGTTGTCCTCATCTTTATTGTCATATTCATTATGTTTTGGCCATTGTAGGCTCTGGCCTTCTTCAGGTAAGATATACATTGAAATTTTGAACCAAAATTCACTCACATTGTTATATTAATACATACATTAAAAAGTTGAAGTAGTAATTTGCACAAATTTTAACAAGCTTATGTAAACATAAATTGGCAAATGTATTTTGCTTCTACAAGTTGATATATATATAATTGGGTTGTTTTGTTACAGGTGACAGGATATGACTTCAAAGCAGACATTTGGAGCTTTGGAATCACAGCAATTGAATTAGCAACGGGTACAGCACCTTATCATAAATTTCCACCAATGAAGGTAAATCCAACTTCTCTCTTAATTTTGAAGTGAGGCATTATTGAATTACAGGCTACTGGAATATTTAAAACATACTTTTTCATATTCTCTCACACACACCCAATGTTACTAGAAGCAGTTTTGCTAAAAGTGTTTGTCATTAAAAGGTCTAATTTTTATCGGAGAGAAATAAATTAGGTTAAGACCAAAGGAGAGCAATCAATAAATAAACCAGCATTCATTTTAGATGTAAATATTTTGTTCCAAATTTAACTTAATTTAGGTAATTATGTTTTTAAAGTTATATACATTAACATGCCAAAAGTTATGAAATAGTACCTTGTTGACAACTGATCTCCATAACTGAACCCTACCCTCAGCCTAAAAAAAAAAAAAGAACTGTAACTCATCAGATCAGATCATTTGTTTGCCAGTGTCTCCAGGGTCCAATTAGTGGCATCACAAGATCAGATGAAGTATTGTGCCCAGTATTGTGGTGTCAACAAGACCACCTTGGTGGATCTTATGTTACCATATTCTATAGAAGCTAAAGAACACTGAACTGACTTGCTGGATATGTCTCTGGATCATTTTGCATTGAATGCAGATATGGTTTGAGCCAATGTCACTTGTTTGTTACTACTAATAATTCTATCTCGACACCTTTGGTCATGATCATTAAAGTATTCCCTGTATACATGTAGCACTGTAGATTAAGGGATATAAAATGTCCTGACAATTTCAAAATTGTAATATCTCATCCCTCTGACATGTCCTCTGCTTAAACTCCAATAATTTGCCACTATACCATGAGCAGCCTACCCACTGTTCATACCGTTTCACCAGAATACAGCTGCTATAGGTCAACATTTACATCGCATCTAAATACTGTGGCACTACCTATATATACTGCCCACCCTTGATTTTTGGCACGTCAGTGTATTAAGCAAAATTAACTAATTTTTAATGGTATTTGCAAAAGTATATTTACGTATATCTGTATTTTGAAATATTTGTACTTCAATAAAAATTGTTAAAAATTACAATCTTCTGTTCATATTTACATCTGTGTAATAATGATTGAAGCCAGTCACCAGCTGGGGTGTAGGAGCTGTGCCTCAACAGCTTTATTAGTGGGTGAAGGAACTTCTGAGAAGAGGGATGGGGTAACATCAACATCCTCTGTGCAAAAGGAACTAGCAAGCCATTGCTCTATTTTGCCTTGAATGCCACCATGAACAAAATTTACAATAGAAATAGGTGGCGTATGGTAACCACATTGATGCAGCATACATGAACTGGATAAATGATTGAAACCTGATACATTTTAATATCAGTAATATTGTGTTTGAAACTAATTAATATTCCTAAAAGGCATGGAGATATGGTAAAATGCTTTTGAATGCATAAGGAAAATGAATATGGTGAGATGCTAAAAATTAAGGTGATTTACGAATTTATAAAGTGAGAAGAGTAAATATTGGAAATCACTTGAAACCAGTATCATTAAAACTTTGGTAATGTTTTCCATGTGTTCACGGTTTTGTCTTCTGTCTTCTTCAGTCCAGTTTTTTTTTTTTGTCCTCTTTGTTTCTTTCACTCCCACTATCCCCCCTTGTATCTTGGCCACTTTTATTGCCTTGCTTAGAGTAAAATGGTTAAAAAAAAAAAGATTTTACTGACTTGTACTATTAATGCTATATTTGTTATCAAATATTTTTTTGACTAACTTATGTAAATATATTATTTTTAAAAATTAAAATGTAAAGATTAACACAGCAGAAAAAAAGCTGTAAAACTCTGAATAAGAAAAAATTTGAGCAATTAGAGAAATGAAAATAATGATACTGATAAATATTTCATGCAAGAAACCTGAAACTTTTTCTTTTTTAATCCTGTAAAGGTTTTGATGCTGACTCTCCAAAATGACTCCCCAACCCTAGACACTGGAGCACAAGAGAAAGACCAGTATAAATCCTACAGTAAAGTGTTCCGTAAAATGATAACTGAATGTTTAAGAAAAGAGCCTGAAAAAAGGTCAGTAACCAGAAATTAATTAAACATCAATGGAAAAACAAATAATAATAAAGCATTTAAAAGTATATTTTATTTATTGACTGTCTGCATATATCCCTCAAATCAAAGTTCATTATTTTAATAATTACATTGTTTTTTCATAATCAACTTTACTTGCTTAGTGGATATATAATGAAGAAATAATTATGTCTCATCTGTAAGTTGAAATGTTCAGAAAAGTTAGTTTTGCTTGCTACTTCTAATATCCTTTAAGTTTTAATTGGTGTGAACAACAGTAATATTCAATGCAATGTAGTTGATCTGGTATTGTAATATACAAGCTATATTTTTATAATAAAAGAATATTACAAACAAAAAGTAAAAATTGTTTCAACAGTATTAAAAACAAAATATCAGGAGTTTATTTTTATAAATGTTATCTTACTCAAAAAAGTTCTAACTGGGAGTTGTATAACTGCTACACAACATGTTGATGTTTAGCTTTTTTTATTAAAGTATTTTAATACACTATGGTACATAATGGACCTAAAAAATGAATAGGTAGCTTATGATGGTATTATAAAACAAGTTTTAATTTTTTTTTTCCACAGCAGATACACATTTAAGGTATAGCTAATCTTCAAATTGCATTGGTTTCTAGGGAGGAGTCAATTTTTGTCTGTTTTTATTTTCTCTTAATTTTGCTAATTCATTTTTTTAGGCCAACAGCAAAGCAGCTTTTGAAACATGAGTTCTTCAAAAAAGCTAAGGTAAAACGTTTTTTCTGAAATCTCAGTGATGCTTAAGAACAAATAAGTTCCATGAAAGAATAGCTGAAAATCTTTCCTCCTGCCCTTGAAAATCTTATGTACAAGTTCATTTTCTGAATTGAACATTTATAATTAACAATTTTGATATTTTAAAATTTCATCTTACAGAGAGCATCCCACTAGCAAGGAGTTAACCAAGTGAGAGGCCACTGTTTATAAAGATGCATGAAATTTTGTTTATAAACAAAATTAGACAAATAAAACCTTGAGAAGTTGTGGATATTTTTAAAAACTTTGTACAATAAATACAATGTAAATAATAATAATATACTGATTATATAAATCTCTGGATTAAGCTAATCATATTTATTTTATTTTTTGAGAATATAAATTACTTATTAAATTATAAATTGTTTATTCATGTTTTTGGCTTTTATGATTTTTTAAGATATTTTTTAAAATTGAATTAGACTTAAATTTTTCTGTGGACAATATTTTATTACCTTCATTTGCAGGACAAGGCTTATTTGGCCAAATTAGCTGAATCTTGTAATGTGAAATCACAAAAGGTAAGACTTATTATTTAATTATCATTCCATTTTACTCATTACCTGTGATGTGCATCATTTTTTCTTTAAATTCCTCAAAATATTCAAACAAACATTTTTTTTTTTTTTTGTAAAAAAAAAAAAAAAATAATTTTTACATATTTATTTTATTTTTTGTTTTGTCAGCTTTTTATGTCTTATTTTGCAGAAATTTATTAGTTTACAGAAAATATAATTTTCTTGTATTTATTAAATGGAATACAATTAAACATTTCTTTAAGATGATTATTACGACTATACACTGATCCTAAAACAAAGCTTAATTTCATAATCAGGTCACATACTTTTGGAAGCCTGTATTAAAAATATCCTTAAAAAAAGAAAATACCTCCCAAAACTAAATAAAAGCAAATGATACAGTCCTCTATAAGTAAATTTACCAAAGCCGTTTGCTGAAGAAATATTCAAATATAGTCTTTACAATCATCTCACTGAATGTTTTATCATGCTTATTAGAATTTTTGAAAACCAACTTTTGCAACTTTAAATGCTTTCACGTTATGTTTTGTTGCTTCTGCAAGTATTTAATGGATATTCTTATCAAAAATGTTTTCCACATGGAAATAAGATAATTAACTAAAAACTTGATTGTTTTATTGATGTACATTCATGCAGGCATAAAAAGTGTAAATAAGGTAAATTCTGTGCCAAACAAACTAATTTATTTCATGTCCCATCTACTCTCTATTTATAGGAATATACAGTTGTACATCATTGAAACAAATACTTTTGAAATTATTTCCAAGCTTTCTAACATTATTTGATCAAAATTTCATAGTTATATATTAATTTTAATTAGTTCCTTCTTTTCATTATATTATTGATTCTTCTTTTTGCTTTTCTAATTGTTTATATCTATCTTCTCATACACAAAATCTGATTTGTTTCCCTTCTGCCTCCTACCCTTATTTATTTTTTTCTCATTAGAAATCCTCATTTTTGCCATCTCTAGTGGATTATAATTTTGTTCATATTAAAATGGAAGGTGCTGTTAATTCTATATTCTGAGCAATTACTTGATATATGATGTGCATTCTAAAAAATTGTGAAGAGTTTTTAGACTATCTCTATGCTTCCTCTATCTGAAAAAAGTATATGAATATTAAACATAGGTGATCCTGCTGTGATGCCACTAAAACCTTTGTTGTGTTGTAATATTTTTTCTCAAATGTTTTATTAGGGCCTTATAAAGCTGTCAAAAAAGGAATAAACCAAATTAAAAAACATTCAACACTTGTGTTATTTTTATTTTTGAAGCACTGAATTTAAAATTAAAATGTTTCATCAGTGTAGTTATTTATTTAAAAAAAAACATGATGACTTTATTAAATTAAAAGTAAAATCTTGTTTTTCTGAAACTAAATGTTCACTCTTTGCTACAATTGTAACTACTGTATATAATAGCATTTCTTCCACTGCTTGTTGTGTGTACCTGATGTGTCTGTTGTCAAATAACTTTATTTTAGAGAATTTTGTTAAAAAAAGAAATCACTAAAAAGAGTGGAAATATTGTTCTTTTGTTTCCAAATGCTATGGAGAAAGCAGATATATTTTTTACATGTAAATTACAATTTTTATTCTCATATTATACTAAATTTTGTGAGAGGATACTTGATGTGAAACCAGCTATGAACATCTGCTTTCATCAGTACAATCAACTTCCAGGAGTTCAGATCCATGTTCAACACTTTTACCATTCTCCAACTTGTCTACTACCAAATCCTGGAGGCCTGTAATCAGGTTATGGGCAATGCCCTTCTCCTCAAATTTCTCAATGGCTATAACTTCAAAAGAAATGTTCTGTGTGAAAATACTGACATTGTTATTGATTCATGAAATGTTTTTAACTACTATCAGCACCCAGGTAGCCTGGATCATGTAACCTGAATTAACAATTATTTTGTCCCTGTATTTCAAAGATTGGTTGTTCAGCTAATACAACTGAGAATGAAAAGGGTAGGATATTTCAGTGTATGGCTTGGTCATTTTTCTCATTCAACTTGGTCTCATATTACATGCATGACTTATTGAACATTTTTGCCAGCATTAAGTCTTTTAAGGTCATAAAAAGAAGTACAATAATTATAAAATGATATATAAATACTACATTAATGAATTCCAATAAAAATAAAAGCAGACATTTCATGTGTGTCTGTTTTCCCAACTTCTTTACAGTATGACTTATGAAAAAATACTCATGTGGCCAGAATCAGTGCTAAGTTTGTTTTTTTTTCCAGCTGAAGTTGATCTTGTACAGATGTTGTCAGTATCTGTATGTTTTTTGTTAGTAAAATTTCTTTGCTTTTGAAAATATTTATTGATACGTCACCTTAGTCTATTAATGCTGTCAAAAACATTTAATAAAGCCTATTTACAATTTGAGACACAACTGATTCTTTTTTATATACTTACTGTGTAAACTGGAAATAAATATTTGAGTTAACAATTCAGCTCTTCAGAAAATCTATTTATCAATATCAACATTAATATTTTGAAGTGTGTAACTTTTTGAGTGATTTGATGAATTATTTGTACACCTCTACCATTGTTTGGCTGTGAATTATAGCTCCTGAATGTTTTCATGTAAATCAGTGTTTCCCAACAAAATTGAAAGGGAAGATCATATTGTAAACAAAAACTTTCATATATTAGTGATGAGAAAAAAATATTAAATTACTTGTTCAATTTCTAAATATAAGCATGAATCATTTCAATTTATTTATACTGTCAGGGCAAACTTGTCTTTTACAATGACCCAAATAATTTTACAACTTTAGAGTTATCACCATATTCCACATAAGCATACCTTGAAAATATTATCAATATTTTAACACTTCTCCACAAAATTTGAATCTCTCTTGAAATACTTGTTTTGTGACCTCTCTGGTTCCTTTCCAATTTGTAAAATAGTCTGAGATAGTTATCAATTTCTTTATCATATTCTCTTTACTCTCATCCACAGTCTGAAATTTAACCCCCCTATCAAGGGCAATTTTAGCTTGGGGAAAAGCCAGAAGTCACAGGAAGTCAAATGTGGAAGGGAACAGCTATGAGTCTATATTTTAATAAAAACCCTGCAGAAGACAAAGCATGAAAAATGGGTAGTCAAGATAGTCACAATGAATTAAATATTCTAATTTTAACACTGTCACTTGATTTTTTTTTTTTACTGTAATCTACATGTTCAAAATATTCAGCCTTTCTACTTGTAAAAGAGTTTCCAAAATGTAGACAATTTATCAGTGAATTCTTTGCCAAGTTGAAAATGTCAGCACCAAAATTTTATCTGGACTTTACTCATTGAATCATTCTTAAGTCCTTTTATTCGTTCAAATAGTTCCACAAACAAATGTCCAAGTTTCAAGCAAAGCTTGATGTCTTTTAGAATGTTAACATAGTAGCCAAGCTCACTCAGTAGTGCCTTACTGCCAATTGAATAACCCCATGAGTGTCTGTTTATACATTCATAGTAAAGTCCCCTTCCAATTAACAAGTTACATAAAGACCATGTTATCAATTCTAAAATATAAGCAAAATGGCTGAATAATTTTCAGACACATCTTATTAAAAGAAGCCTGCAAAAAAAACTCCAGAAATCTAATGTGGTATGTTTTATTTATTTGTAAATTTAGACATTTAAATTTGATTTTGTTTGCTGTAACTGTTGTAATCTCTTTTACACTGAAATTGCTAAAACAATTATTCAGATCTCAAATGATATTGTCAATATGCTATTGTGTTGATTTTTTATGAGAGGGAATTTAAGATAAAACAAAGTATTATAGTTTGGTAAGCAAAATAAATGATCAACAGCTTCTTTTAATTGTGTATTTTCTAAATTTAACTTTCCTGAAATCATCAGTTTTAAATTAGAAATTTCATATGTTTATTGGAAAAGATAGGTTGGGAAACGCTGTTATAAATTGATTTTGCCTGATGTTGCTTCAGTGAATAAATTGGGTGTATATGTATATGCAGAGACATATATATTTATGTATTTGTAATTTTTGGATGTATTTATATTTCTCCAGTAGTATCTACTACTGTCTGTTTCTATCTCTAAGAGCAAATGCAATATCAACTTCCAATAATTTTTCTTTAAATACCTATTGTCGCTTCACCAAATCAAATTTTGTACCAACTCTTGCAACTTTTCACATAAAATACTACAATTAAAAATTCTGGTTTCCACATTCCCCATCACCATTCTCTCATTTTTTCTATATACCTTTTCATGAAAACATTATTTAAATATAAAAATTGTAGTTATGTTTTCTTCTAAATTTTACAAGTCTTAATAGTATTATCTGTGTATGACTTTTTAAATTTGTATGTTTGTGTGGAGAGAATAAGATATAATGGTCAGCTCTTGATCAGATTATGACTTTCTTTTTAAAAAAATTAACTTTTACAAGTAAACTTATTTCTAAAATAATGTTAAATTTGAATTATCATTAGTTAAACTATGATTTAAGAATTTAACAAAATCAAAATTATCAGATCCTTTTAATTAAAAGATGGCAAAGAAAAAAAGATTTTGTTTATTAATGTTATCTTTTAATTTCTCTAACATTTATTCTGAATATTTGCATTTTAAAGATACTGAATTAATCCAATTTAGTTAAGAAAAAAAGTATGTTTTTTGTGTGTGTGTGTTTTTTTTTTTGTTTTAAAAGAAGCATTGTTATGTGTGGTCAAAATTGATTTCAAGAAGTATATTCACTTGTGAAAATCTATTCTTTAAAATGCCTATGATAAATCTCTATTTAAACAAAAGTAAAAACAGCTCTTAGAATAACTTTTTCTTTTTTTTCTTTTATAATTTCAAAAGGAAAAAGAAGAGCTTTCTGGGAAATGTTTTAATTCTAATCAATTATTTATTTAACATAACCTCAGCATGAGATGGCGACTTTTTGTTTGCTCACAGCATTTTTGTAAAATTTTGTTTAGTTAATAAGAAACAATCTGTATTATAATTTTCATTTGTTATTTGGTTGTTTTATTTGGTTGTCTTGGTTTTTAAAATAAGCAAAAAAAATTTCCTTTTGCATTTCAGTCAATTTTTTAAAATCTGTATCACTATTTTTTTACCTATCCATGAATTTTGTTTTTACTGTACTTTTCAGTGGCCATTTTTCTTTTCTGAAAATAATTTCCATTTTCATTCATATTGCTTCACTGGGAATTCATAAAATAACTTGTTATATAACCCCAATTTGCTTTATATGGTTAAGTCAACTCTGAAGATTGATCTTTGTTGTTATCAGTTTTACAAATATCAGAAGTTTGGGGAAAAATTGATGAGGATACTAATTACATTTAGTTGATACTAATAAATATTTTCAGTCATCTTCTGGAATCCTGTTGAGATTCTTTTGATATAATAAATTAGTGAAAATAAATAGTTATCAAAAGGCTCATGATAACTAGATTAATTAGGAAAAATAAAATAACTCAATTGTTATCTAAACAGGTGAGCACATTTTCATTCAGCTCATTAAGATCATTTATATCAAGTTTGATCTATATTCAAACTTTAATTTCTCTTTTGAAAAACAGTTTTGATAAGCTGAAGTTTATATTTTGGATATAAAATGTACTTTTTATTTAGACAGTCATATTTATTTATATATATATATATATATATATATATAGATAGATTGATAGAGAATTTTTTAAATCTGTATAAAAAGTAATTTCACACTAAAATGAGTTGATAGTTGGCATCAAAATGAAACTTGTGACTGAAAATTGTAATGTACAGTATGACAGAAAATTCACAATGGCCTTTATTATAATATTTATCTATTACATATACTTATATACAAATGCGTACCTAAATAAATGACTGAAATTACAGTTAAAAATGTTTTTCCAACTTGAAACTATAAACTTCAAAGTACATTTTGACTGAATGCACTTATTCCAATGTTTTCTTGTTGTTTTTTGTTTGTTTTTCTATTGTTGGAAATATTTCTGAAATTCTTCAGTGTGTATTTTGACTTCCAGTGTTTTGTTTTACCTGATTGATGTCAGAAAACCATTCTCATTTAAGGTCATATTTCATATGAGAAAACAAAAAGTCACATGGCATAAGGACAGGTGTATGGGAAACATTTATCAGGTTGTTTATAACCAAAAAATTCTTGGATTCTTGGATAGTACATAAGCAGAAGCATTGTCATGACTACACCACATTTTTTGGTTACCTTCTCTGCATGCTGACACTTTACTCCAAATAAGTGCTGATTTGTCACCTGTCCAGGAGCAACAAATTGCTTGTTCATGATCCCATTCATATCAAAGAAATAAATCAACATGGATTTAATATTAACAACCTGGTTAGTCACACCTTGGATCCTTGTGAATTTATTAGTTTCTATATCTGTATATATCTGTATATATCTGTATTCTATATCTAGTTTCTATATTTCATTTCTGGATCATAATCATAACATCAAGGTCACAAAGAAGCTGTGAATCATTTTGAACTTGTTTTCTTAAATCCTGGCATATTCAAATGATATATGCATATCATCTATTGCAAATTTTTCAGAAATGTATTTTTGAATGTTCTGTTAAAATTCACTGTCATGAACTCCAAAACAAACCAGTCACTTCAAATATGTCATCAATTGTTAACTGACGTTTTATATTATGTAGTAATTTCAAGATTTTAATTTCTGTTTATTGAAGGTTGGCCAGATCGTAGTTGGTGTCCAAGTGACATTTTACCACATTTAAAATCTAAATACTACTTATGACTTGTGCTTTTTTTGTAAGATTTTTAAAAGCTTCTCAAAAATTACAACAGTTATAACAGTAGACCCCCACCATCCTCCCTCCAAACTTTGTTGATTTCTTATTTTTATCAGCCATTGCAAAAATCAGTAAACAGGCAAACAGTAGAAACACACACACACACCCAAAGAAACAAATTAATCCATAATCATGCTACATAGCTGACTGTTTTAGAATAGTGCTGACATCAAGTATTCAGTCCATGCTATATCCAAATTTTATTTTGGTGGCGTATCTCTTCTCACACTATATATATATATATATATATATATATATATGAAAAAGTATGAGAAGTCGTAAACATTTTGTTTAAAGTGTAGATTTATTGTTGCTTTTTGTAATATTACTTGCTTTTTGTATATGTTAAGTTTCCATAGCTAACAAAACCCATCATAAAATACGCCTACAGGAATTACGAAAAACACTACAAGTAAGAGGATGAACAAGGGTTTCCAACTAGCAGAAGAAATACCATTAGAATCTCTCCAGAAATAAGAAAAAGAAGAAAACATTCTAGCAGACGTTTCCACACACAACAAAAGCAACCAAGAATTATTTACAAAGATCAAAACACACATAGAATTACTCAACAAAAATGATAAAATTAAGGAAATCTAAAAGACAACTAAAATAATTAAAACCAATTGCCAACCCCAAAATTTAAAAAATATCCTCATCCCATCAAAATTCGAGCAACACTCAACACAGAGGTTCACAAAATGCAACAAAAAAAGATGTGGGGTATACAACATGATAATAGAAGAAAAACACTTAGTTTGAAAACACATCTACATTCGAAATAAAAACAAATCTGAGCTGCAACTCTAAAAATGTAATTTATGCTCTAAAATGCGATAAATGCTCAAAAATATATGTGGGGCGACACAAAGCCTGAATAAAAGAGCAGCCCTGTACAGAAGTAACATTAATTTAGCCAATAACAGGAAATTGTACATCTCTCAACATTTACATGAATGCAGTATAGGTAAATTCAGAGTAATGCCCATTTACCAAAATGCAGATTATAACACACTCATGATACAGGAAAAAATATTTATAAAAAAAATACAAGTCTTCCCTTAACAAAACAACATGAAAAACTTAAGGCACACACACAGACACACGAAATTCAAACACACACACACACTAAATTCAAATAGTATTCCAAAAACAACAAAAAAGAACTAGATGACCCATAGAATTGAATCAGAACCACTGAAAACAATTTTGAAGTATAAAGATGAAATCAAATTTCGCAAATCAGTGAAAAAAGAAAATTTTAGAGTCAACGAAGGTGACAGGAGAAACAACATACAAGTGTGAAAAATGTCCAACACACACACACACACACACACACACACACACACACACGCATGAATTTTCGGACAGGCCAATCACTTATCTATTTATACACGGTACCTTGGCCATCAGAAAAACAAACAAATCTCAATATGTGAAGTCACAAGTTTATTCACCTGAAGAGAGTTAACTTTAGATTCGAAATATGTGTAGTGACACAAATACCATTATGGACACTTAATATATCATACAAAAAGCAAGTAATATTAATAATAATAGCAGCAATAAATCTACACTTTAAACACAATGTTCACAGCTCTCACACTTTTTCTTCTATACCAATTTCTCTTGTTGGAACAACCATTATTTCTGTTTTTAATATATAATGTATGAGAGAGAAAATTTCTTCACACTATAAGAATTGCAAAAGTTAGTGTTCACTAATATTTATATTGTACATCTTTCTATTATTAACCTTATCTTCCTTCATTGATATTTAAAAATTATCAGATAATTTATGATTGTAAGTGACTGACATTGTATTATGAAATGTACTTTACTGTGTAAGAAAATCAAACCTCATTTGATAAAAGAAAATATGTCATAAAAACTTCTTCCTCATGCTCTTATATCCAGTGGGTCTTGTTGATCCAGAGAGGTTCAAGAAAGGTACATTCTTCAAGCTTATTTAGATTTTCATTTCATTAACAGTTATCATAATAGGTTAATCATTATAATAATTAATTTTTGTTCAAAATGCTTGAATAAAGTGAGTTAATGTGTTATTTTTATAATCTATTCCAAAAACATGAAATTAGATGAAACTGAAAATTAATTTGTTTAAATGTGCTCAGTAATTTAAAGATACAACAAATTTTCTCTCGGTACATTTTCAAATGTTGTTAGCTGGTAAACTTAACAAGAAGTCAATTCATTATACATAATCAATATCAATACAGTTAAGTCAATTCAGTATGCCTAATAATACTTTCATAAATATTTCAAATTTGAAATTAGAATAACCCTTCAGTTTTATAGTATAAGCTTGCATTGATAAAAATTCGTATTTCCGTATTAGACTTCTTTGTCTTTGTTGATTTTATGTTGATTGGAGCCCAAAAAGGCAGCCTCCTTCTTCTCTACAAGACCTGTTAAATGAAGTGAATAATAAATTTGTTCTTTCAAAATTGCTTAACAAATATGCTATGCATCTTACAAATATAAAGCTTTTACATTTCTATGTTCTGAGTATCATGAATCTATTAATATTAAATTGACTTTGGCAACATTTATTAGCTCATTAAACAAAAGGATTCTAGTGTCTATTTACACTATTTACATTGTTCAGACTGTTGTCTTCATCTTTGTTGACATATTGCTGACATTTCAGCTGCTATATCCTACAGCCTTCTTTGAGTGATTAGAATTTCAAACCAAACCCCATATTCTGTCCACTATGATAGTCCTGAAGGACACACGGCCAAGGGGATAAAAGCATTGGTCGAATCCAATGACTTGACTTAGCTTGGAGATTTGAGTTTAAGGGGGATGGCCGATACTAAGACATCCAGAGGAGTCATGGCACCTGGAACTGGAGTAGTCTACCCTGGTAGACAGAATAAGGGGTTTGGTTCAAAATTCCAATCACCTGAAGAAGGCCAAAGCATACAATAGCCAAAACATTGTGAATATGGCAACAAAGATGAGAACAACAGTCTGAACCATGTAAATAGTGTAAATAATTACAGTACCTCATCTCATAAATATAAAGATTCTAGAGTCATGTAAGAAAAATTAAACTTTACAGATCTAAAAAAAAAAAAAAATCAAGTTAAGAATAATTTCACTTGGCATCCAAGAAAACATCATATTTTAAGTCTTATTATCTAAAAAATGTATTCAGTATCAAGAAAGTTTAACTATATATTTACTATTTTTTTCTATCTTCACAACAGTTATTTTTCTTAGTAAATTTTTAAAGTCAAATTAATCATCATTTTTATAAAAACAATTCTGCAAAAACTAATAAATGGTAATCAAAAGGTGCTATATCTGCCAGACATGATAGAATATAGTAAGAAAACTCACCAAAAAAACATGCAGTTTAGCAATTTACTGATGAAAAGATACTCTTTCTCTTCAGTAATTCTGGATAAATGCTTCTGTCATTAGTTGCTCTGATTCAGAGCAATATTTGTTTGAATCATTTGTCTGGTTTGCTGGAGGAACTTATAGTAAATGATTCTCTTCCAATGTTATTATGTATAGCATGTGAGCATCATCTTCTTTTGGAAGATCAAACAGTAGTTTATTTTGCTTACCCTATGATCATGTTTCATATTGTTGTCAATTATCCATTTTTGATCAGTCATCATGATTTATTCAGAAACAAAATTTTCATTGTTTGTAAGTCGCAAATCTCACACAGAACTATTGTCCAGTAGTTCCTCCTGTTTTCTTTTGCAATTCTCAGCATTTTTAACATAAACTATACAAATCATTTTGACTCATTTTACATTTCTGAAAATAAAAAGCAGCATATGTCAAAAATGTTGCTTATTTTCTTGTATTTTGTTAGAATCAATAAATAAAAATATACTAATTTTAGAAATGAAAAAAAAAATAACCCTAATATGACAGCAGTCACAATCCAATCAAAAAGAATCTTTTTGAAAAAAGTTAAAACTAAATACTATAATAACATCTGACAATAAACAATTATTTTAAGTTGCTAAATATATAACTTATGCTTTAAGGTACTACTCTGGCACAAAGTTAAAATTGCACATTATTGGCTTTGCTCTCTCGCATTAGCTTTTGACCAAATTTACATGACAAAAGGAACTTATCAAAATAAGAAATTTACATATTATTATTTTATTATAACCAGTAAATATTTTTATTTGAGCTAAGAGAGGACATTAATATCAATATTAGAAAGCAGCATTGTGAAAGTCATTTATTTTTCTTAATTTTTATTTGAATATCAAGAAAGTGTCCTTTGTCAACGCTCTCTCTATCTATAGAATAAAAACTGATATGTTTTTTAAAAAAATTAATAGTTAGCAGTCCGTTATTAATAAATATTATTACCTAAGTAAATGTAATTTTAATAACAATTTTAATTATTATTATAATATAAGAAAGTTTCTCTTAGTGGGTTTAATAACAAAAATTGTTATAGAAAATATATACAAAAGTATTTAACAAAATATAGTGCTGCTTAAAATATTAGTGAATTACACTTGCATTTGCATAAATTATGCTCATGATTTTTTTCAGTATTCTGATAGTTTTCAAAGACATTTCATTTGAAACAGATTCAGCTTAAAAATATTTGGATTCCTGTTATATAATTGTATCCAAATGCATTAGTCAAGGCATTTTTTAAGATTTATTTCACTGTAAATCTTTACTAGCAAAATAGCAAAATATATTTTAATGAATTAAATGGTTATTTTCAGTGTAATTATACAATATATGAAATTTATTTATAATCTTCACTTACTACTTTAGAATATTTACTTGAGTACTTTATTTTTAATAAATCCATGTCAAAATATATAAATACCATGATATTCTGGTTTGATTTTGTAGAATAAATTGTATGTATATATAAATTGTACATAGCTATCCCTGATTCAAAACCATATATGATTATGCTTTTTGCAATTTTTATTAGAAGTATTCCAAAAGTATTTCAGCTTTTTATTTTAGATTTTCATAACTTATGTTATTACTTTTTTTAAGTTGATAATCTCTATGTATTGTGTATTTTATTACATTTTAACAATCTTGAGTGAGGAAACTTTTTTTGCCTTATGAAAAAACTTTATTTAAATAGCAACAATAAATATCTTTTGAAAACTGAATTTGTTTTAGTCTGTGGAGAAGGAAAAAACAGCATTCTATTATGTATTTTCCAAGTTTACATTTTCATTTATTAATTTTATATATATGTGAAAAACCTCTTATCATTTTTTCTAAATTGAAGTTAACTGTTAATGAAGACAAAAAAGTTTCTTTACATAATCAATTTTTCTTATCTGTCAAGTAAATATGTAACATATAAAAAAAAAATTGTTTTATTAATCAAAATAAAAATAATACAATAGAAATTAAAAAAATTATTTTAAAATTACATTTTATAAATTTTGGAAAGTTTGTAGAATTTTCTACATGATTTCTATATTCTAGCAAAAACTTATTTTTATGTATACGACAGACAAAAAGTTTTGGAAAACTCTGCATTTCTTTAAAAAGATGCCTTAAAATGAGTTTTGGGGGGGTTGTTTTTGTTTTTAAAGTAAAAGGTAAAATTTCATTAACTATAGTGTATTTCTTTTATTTTGACAAAATATAAACACTTAACTATAAAAATTATCATATAAGTGCATTATATTTTTGTTTTTGTCAATAAAACCACCAACTACATTAATTACTGCTTTACAAATTCTTAGCATTCTTTCCTTTTTTTTTCTTTTTTTTTTAAGTAGATGGCAGTTTTTTTCAAGCATTGAAAAAGAAGCTCATTCTGTGTATTCTCCTCAAACTCTCCAATCCAATTCATCCCATACTAATTCAATGTGTGAGAGGTCATAAAATGAGGTGGTCAAGTTATAATTTTTTTTTAAAAATTCTTTGTTTGGACATCTCAAAAAGTTTACTTAGGGGTCAATGGTGAAAACAAAATATTATGTTTTTTTTATACAAAATTTTCATAATTTAGCAAAATGTATTTTGATTTATTTTGACTAGACAAATCCAAATATGAATTTTTTGGTAGTAAAAGGAGCCTAGAGAAAGACCGAAAAATAATAGCAAATACACTGTAGTTAATGAAATTTTATTTTTTACTTTAAAAGAAAATACAAAAATATTTCATTTTAATGGTTTTCTCTTTTTTTTTCTTTTTTTTTCTCTTTTTTAAATGAAGGTTGGCCCCAAACTTTTTTACTGTTGTGTGCATACTCTAATAATTTATAAATTAGCACAGACAAATTTAAAATCTTAGAATTTTAATTTGAAATTAAATAATTGTTTCTTTGAATATAAATAAGTTTTCTTTTGCTTAAATTTTAATGTTTTTATCAAATGACTTCTAGTATTTTATAGAAATTCAAATGGTTTATTAATTTTCTTAATAAATCCAATTTGAATTATTTTAAGTTTAAAAATTAATTTTAAAAATAATAAATTTTTAAATTAATTTTTTTTAATGTTTCAAACTTTTTTTTGAAAAACATGAAACCAGAATCTAATATTTTTAATAACATTTTTTATTTACTTATTTAATTTTTTTTCTTTACAGAATTTAATTATTTAATTTTTAGGTTTTCAGATGTTGCCCTGCTGAGTTTTTATATATATATATATTTTTTTTTTTCTTTTGTATAATAAATGTTAGATTGAATTTTTCACTTATGTGTTATCCACGCTAATTCTCAGGTGAAGCGTGTTCCTGGCTCTAGCGGTCGTTTACACAAGACTGAGGATGGCGCTTGGGAATGGTCTGATGA
This sequence comes from Ascarosepion bandense, assembly GCA_037127315.1. Taxonomy (NCBI): domain Eukaryota; kingdom Metazoa; phylum Mollusca; class Cephalopoda; order Sepiida; family Sepiidae; genus Ascarosepion; species Ascarosepion bandense. The sequence goes on from JBBBDQ010001711.1 coordinate 243,339, forward strand.
TGAAATGGACGTGAACTCTGAGGAGGGTCAGGCAGCATTTGCATCCGAGAGGGTAAATAGAGCTCGATTTAGGAAGTTCGAATGTTTAAGCTTATTTATTTACTATTCAATCTTTAAAAAAAACATTTTAAATCCAAGTTTTTCATTATTTCCACTTAACGCTTTTTTTTAAAAAAAAACATTAAGTTATTTATAGGATTTTTTCTTTTCTTTTTTTAGAAAAGAATTATAGAATTTTTTTATTTTTTATATGAAAAAACTACACCCCAGCTTTTTTTCTTCATACTTTATATATTTTATGATAGAAGTTAAGTTTTAATGATTTAGTTTTTTAATAATTGACAATTTCAACTTAAAATAATTAGAAAATTTTAACAGATTCCTTAAATCCAAATATAGGTATGTGTAAAATTTGATGAATTTTAAGGTACATTTTCCATTTCGTATAGGAAAAGTATAGCATTCCTTAGAACTTGTTAATAAGGCTGGCTACAGTGAGCAAAATAGTATGAAAGATTTTTCCAATATTTAGACTATTGCTCATAAGTTTAAACTTCATTCTTGTTAGTTTAAAACCATGACATCAAAAGAATTAATATATATATTTCTTTATTAAAAACAATATTTTACATTAAAAGCAAATATCTTTTTTTTTTTTTTTTTTTTTTTTTTTTTTGTATTATAAGAATCTTTCTTGAAAGTGATTTATCATTAACAGTATTCATAGAAAGTAAAATCTTATATTTCTCTATGTACAGGACTTTGAAATAAATCAAGATTTGTTTTACCTTACATTTTTTACATTTAGTCATCTAATTAGAAGTACTGGAATACTAGATTTTACAGTAATATTTAAGATTTTCAAGATTTTCTTCATAAATTTAAATGTAAAGTCAATCATTATCTACTATTTTAATTCCTGTTTATTTATTATTCTCTCACCTTAATGTTTTTTTTCTCATATTCTCTCACACTCAGTAATCCATTGTGTTTTAGTGACTTTATTGCCTTTCTTCTAATGAAATGATTAAAAAAATTAAAGCTAATAGTACATTAATTTTCTGTAAAACTTTATATCAGGTGAAATTTGTTGAGTTAATGTGTTTCAGTATATCATTTGCAGCATGATAATCTTGATATTGACAAGAATATATTAAAAATATTAATAAATCTACTATAAATATATTTTTATGTTTTTAAATTATGTGTTTAGATATATCTATCATGAATAAAGTCAACACAGAATTACATATTTTGAACTTTTTTTTTCTTTTCTGTCTGTCTACAAGAATTTTTCCTAAAACAATACTAAAACTAAAAAATTTTAAATGTTTGAGTGAATAACAGAAAATTTTAATCTCTTAGTTTTATGTAAAACATCATGCAAAGAAAAAAAAACTTTTTTTAGCTTACCTATTTATATTAAAGAATGATAACTCACTATTTTTTTTATTTTTTTTTTATTCATCTTAAACCCTTACAAAGGAAAAATTTATTTTCCAGATATTTAATTACTGCTTTCTGTTTCTCACTTTAATCTGCTTATGATTATGAATTTAATAATTGACTAAAATCCTTAATTCACAAAATGTTATTAAAAATTTTACATCATATATTTTTAAACATTTTCACAAGTTAATGCTGGAAAAGTATTTCAAATCTTGTCATTAATTTTACTAAAAACTTAGGATTTATTAGAAAGTATTTTGGACTCAGCACCTTTCTAAAGAAAAAATGAAGTCTGTTTCTACTGATACATTTCCATCTTGATGATGAAAACTTTCTGTATACTGGGAACTTTTTCGCATGCCCTTCTGATTACTCTGGATCCAATCACTAACACGTCATGCTATAACTATACATATTAATGAAGATTCTTTCCAAATATGAGTTACTAAACCGATGTAAACTTTACTATATTTTCATTTGCATATGTTTTTTTTACTCCTGAGATTAATTAGCTAGAGTATGAAAAAAAAAATAAAAATAAAAAAAAGTAAATATAGTGATAATGATCCATCCTTTTGTATTAATATATTGTACAAACAAAATATAAAAATAACTATTTCTAAGCATTATTTTCAAGATTAATTAGAATTCTCATCTACATGATTAAATTACTGCTTTATATTTCACAAGTAAATGCTGGAAAAGTGTTTTAAATCTTGTCATCAATTTTACTAAAAACACAAAATAGCGCTTATTAGAAAGTATTTTGTACTCTGTGCCTTTCTAAAGAGAGAAATTAAGTCTATTTCTACTGATACATTTTCAACTTGATGACAAAAACTTTATTAGAACTGAGGTCATGAAAATATTTCTACAGTTATTTATCAAAGATTGAATAAACTCCAAATTTCATTTTGCCTTTTGCTTTGTGAACAAGATAATCATACAGATTTAACTTTGAAGACTAAGAAATAAATTGTAAATAAGAATTTTCTCTGGTTGTAGCTTAGCAATGAATATAGAACCAATTTAGAAAAAGAAACCTGAAATGCTCACAATAATTATTTTTAAAAAAATGATAAATTTGTACAAAGTTAACCTTCAAAAGAAGAGTTTGAAAGATTTTTTGTTAATAAATTAGTGGCTTTACTTTTACCCAAATAACAAAAAATATATAAATTCTTATAAAACTGTTAATTTTCTATTAAAAAAAAAACATTCATAAGACATGTCTTTATATTAAACTTTTAATTTTATATTCAGAAATAATTTTAGGAATGTATTTTCTCTTATTACACCTTCTTTATCCACTTCAGATAATTCTTCAAGATTTTCAGATTTATTTTATTGCTATATTTATTCTCAGCAATCACCTACAATTTCTGAAAAAATTAATTTTATATAAGGAAAATAGCAGTGAAATCTCCATTGTTATTTCTTTCTGTAAGTTTGCAATCTGTGTATTCTGTTAATTTAGAAACTATAAAGTAAACATTAAAAGGGATTTGACTGTCCATGGCACTTTCAAATTTAAATGTCAGTATATTCTAATCTTGTACTATTGTACTCAAGCAGTAGTTTATGATATGAAATCAATTACCATGTCATACCTTAGAGCACCAGAAAATGTGGGTGTGATTTTTCTAAAGTAATTTTATATAGAGAAGACTAGGCATGGTCAGTAATATATGACACAAGTACTTTTTCTTTTAACCTTTTCACAAATAGTATTGCCCTAGTTGCTCCCCTTGATCCTGTAAGCAAAATAGATACCAGATAATTGGTACATTATACCAGATTTTATTATGCAAATTAAAACTGGTATTAATTAGCCAACATTGGTTAACTTTACAGGCTATATTTATCTGAGCAATATATTGATTTTAAGCTTATTAAATATATTAAAAATAGCTTCTTAGCGAGAGTGGGGGTGGGCATTTTTATTAATTCAGACAAAATACAACATATATTTTTAATTTATAAATAAGTCCCAAAGATACAAATTGATAAATTTGATTATTTTTAGATGTTAATCTTGGTTCCTCCACATTCTATAATCTGCATCAGTTTTTTAGTCATTGATTTTATTAACTTTTCCACACTTTTGACTTTAATATTACTTGCAGTAGTTTTTATTGCTTCCCAAAAATTTTATTTGCTTTCTATTTCTATCCTCTTATACATGATCTCTTTTAAGGATGGTCTTTTATAGCTGGAGAACATTTCTTTTGGTTGTTTTCATGCCATTTTCTAATGTTCTTAATTTTTCTCTTTATTTATTTCACAGCACCAATATTTTCTTGCTAGTTAATTCACTTTTCTTGCCTTTTTAATTACTCTCAAATATCTTTTCATGACATTCTTTAAGTCAGTTTTTTTTTCTTGTTTTGTCTCTTTTGACCATTCTTTGATCTGTGATCAACTTTTTGCAATTTTTAAAATTTTGTTCCCATCAGTCAACTTTACAATATGTTTTCCTTGATGTAATATCTTTCTTTCAACTCAGAGCAATCTTAAATAGCTGAAATTAAAAAGGAATATCATTAATTATACTATGATCTGTTTATTTGCAATATCGTGAATACCCCGAGGTTGCATACTTATACCACCAAAATAGTTACTGTAAATATTTTTACTAAAAAGATATTATGAACTGAAATTTATATGGTATATTTATCACATAAATAGAGCCTGAAAATTTTTACCAAAATCAGTTGGTTAATCCAGCTGTTTGTGAAAACATTGACTTGCATAATAATATCTGACAGTATATAATAGTATTTATTTATTTTATAACATGGTTTTTGAAATCTGTTATATAATTTTTCCTTAACCTCATGATATTTATAATTTAAGGAATCTTGTTCAGTGATGCAAAGAGAATTACATTACCGTTATCTGTTGGTTTATTAGAGATTATAGGCAATTTTATTTATCTTGTTAGCTTAATGAATATAATTATTCTTCATGTATTTTAATGCTCTGTATGTGTCAGTGTACCCGAAAATCATATTTTCTCGACTGTCCACTTCATTATATTACATCCAATATTATTAGAAATGTTTTAAAAATATCTTTCTATTGTATTTTTTTTTTTTTAATATACCTTATTGTTACTGTTCAGTTGGTGAACAAAAATTAAAACCAATATAAAAATTATATTTTCTCTTTGTATTATTTTTATTTCTGGAAGGTTAATGTTTTTTTTTTTTATTCTTCCTAAAAGATAGATAAAATGAAAATGTAAGCATCCTGGGGAATAATTCAAAGGATAAATGAGATACATACAAATTATTAGACTTTATTTAAATATTTTCATTTTCAGTTCCAAAGCATCATAATGGTTGTAGACTAAAATGAATTTATCCACTTAAAAATCAAGAGCTTTAAATATGAAATTTTTTTATTTTTTTTTATTTTTTAATAATACATTATCTCCACTATTTCACCTGGAATTTTACAGATTATTTTATCATGTAATAGATTCTGGATTCATTTGTAAATATTTTAATTTAAAAAGCTTAGGATAAGTTATAATTCCAAATAATTATATGTGCATAATCAAATTACTTTGATGAGCAGTATTTTGTTTTTGTTTATTATTAAATGCATCTACCTTTTTAAGATTTATTTTTCTTTTTGTAATTCTCTTTTATAAGCAAACTACAAACAAACATCCTTAAAAAAAAAAAAAAAAAACTTGTTTTTTCTTTTCTATTATTTATACGTTGTATTGGATATCTTCAGATTGGACTTTTGTCCATACATTCTCTGATTGACTTCTAGTTAGAGATGCTTTTTGGACATGTTCCTTCTAGAACTTTCCCATTGAGCACTTTTTAATGTTTTTTCTGTTTTTTTTTTTCCTGCCCAATAATTGCCACTGTTATCCTATTCTATCACCAAATATTCTGCAATAAACTGTCGAGTGGAAATGATCAAAAGCAGTTCTAAGAAATTTGTGAAAAAGGAAAAAAAAACTCCTAAAAATGTAAACTCCAGTTTAGTTTACAGAACAAATTTAAAATGTTACATTCCTTGGTCAGTATCAGGTATCCTGATATGAAGCCCGTTAAATTATAAACTTAGATAATTCAAATTATTTTTATTTGATTTACTTAGTTTAAACTAAAACTGGTACATGATTATGTTTTAGAGTGTCTATTAAAATTTTGAAAAGAAAAAAAAATATTGGTAACTACTGCACTACTCTACACATTTTATTTACAAAATTATATTTTTCAAAGCATAAAACAATTTTTTACATAAAAGGTTAATTAATAAAGAAAGCTACTTTAGATATTCATGCTTATATATTTAACAGACAAATAGATCTAAAAATTAGAAATAACTTAAATAATTAATAAATAAAACAAGCTATAAAAATTTATTAGCAATTTTCTTGCTAAAGATAAAAGTTAACAGAAAAGATATATCTACAAAATTGTCATTTGTTTACTACTAATCACCTTAAATTTTCATATTTCAATAACATACTTTTTATTACACTTGAATATGCTCTGTTTATTCTATTGGACAAATGATATAAAATTTCTGAAACTGTTTCAAACCCAATATTTGGTAATCTGTCTCCATTATTATAATCTTATTGAATGAATTACTGAAAGACTCTTTCTTTTATTATAATGTTCAAAAGAAGAAAAGATGTTACTGAAAGTGAAACATTTTTTAGAATGATTTATATTTTTTTATTATTCTTTTTTAATTTAAGTATTCATTTATTTTAGCAAGGTAGCTGGTTGGAAAGAAATTTATTGCAGTTTACAGAATGTTAAATTTATTCAGAAACTGCAAGATCTTGCCTTCCAACTAAACACGTTAATAGTTTAAATGAATGTGCTTGCTTCATAAATGCAAAGGGATCATTAATGAAAGATAAAATACTAATAGTAGTGAAAAAAGATTTAGTCATATTTGTGTAACTGCTACACAAAGTAGATTGATTTAATTAATATTTCATTTAATGTTTGTTTTATCTTAAAATATGAATATATTCAAGTGTTAAAAGTATGAGCTGGAATATATTTTTATATAAATTTTATATTTATATATAAATTATATTGTAAAATTTAAAATTGTTCTTGCAAGTTTGATTTTTAATATGATTTTTAGTGTTTAAATCAGTTTTGAAATAGTTCTTTATTTGTTCTTTAAATTATAAAAAGATTAATATTTTTATGCATTAAAATTAGAATCTCTATTAAATTTCTATTTGATAAATAATTTGGTTCTTAATCCTTATTAATGATTTTTATTGAAAAAAAGTATGTAAAAAAATCAGTGTTATCCTATGTTCTAAATAAACTTTTTACCATTCAGTTTGTTTATAAGGTCTTACTCAGAATTAATTAAGTTTTAACTGTTACATTAAGTAGAATTTAATTATTTCAGTTATGTTTAATGTTTCTTTAAATATTACAAAACAGCTTTTAGTTTTGATTATTTCAAATTTTAAAATAAATTTACAATTTGATATGTTTCCACTACTGTCAAAGTCTTTAGATTAAACATCTTTGAAAGGACTTTGAAAAAATCCTTTTAAATTTTTATAATTTTGCTAATTGAATTATGTGATTCATATTAGAATATTAACATTTCTCATTTTACAAATACATATATTTATATAAAAGCTTATTTTTTGTGTGAATTTTAAATATTTAAAAGCAGATTTAAAGACACTAGATATATTAGATAGGGTGTTTTATAAATTTTATTTGTTACTATAAATTATGACACAATGTGAATACTTGTTTTTATCTTATATGTTGATTAATTTGTTCTTGAAAAAAGTTCACTTTTGAGATACCTGCAAATTGATTTTTGCCTCTACACCATAGAGAAGATGAAAAGATAGTAGTTGTCTTTTTAAAAAAATATATCATCAGGGATATCTGTGAACATAGATGTACTTATGTATATTTTGCTTAATTCATAACCAATTTGACTTTCTATTTTTAAATTATTAATCAACAAAAGATATTCACTTTAAAACGTTTTTGATAATTTTTCTTATATTTGTCATTATTCACTTTAGAATGTTTTTGATAATTTTTCTGATATTTGTCATTTCATAATTTTTTCACTTGAAGAAACTTTAAAATTTGATTTTTCATATTTTATATACAATTTTCCAATAATTCTATCTAATTAATCAAAATTTTAGCCAGCCTTTATTGACTTGCTGAATATCTATTTTTTATTAGCATTTCTTTGGAATTTTCTTTTACTTTAAAACATATTTAAATATTTATTTTTTAGTATTTGCTTTGATTCAATGTATTAAATTAAAAACATTTTTGCTTTATTAAGATATTAAACATCCTGATGGGCTATATTTTTTATCAAAGATATATATGAACAATCTCAAGTTTGTTCATAATGTTCTTAACTGATGTTTTAATATAGAATTACTTCATATGTTTCTTGATAAATGTCTATTTTTTTTTTTTTCAAAAAAATACAATTTCAAGAAAATACTTTGAAAGCAAAAATTGGCTTATCAGTAAAATATTTCTTATTAAATCAAAAATAAAAGAATTGGGATTTTTTTTTTTTTTTTTTCCCCCTTCTGAAAGTATTTTTCAAACAAAATACAGCTGCCATGGAGAGTGTTTCCTAAATGATTGCTTACAAATTATTCACCCTGATTGCTTTTGGCTGTGATAATGTTCAGAATGCAGTAAACACTCTTTCACCCTATTGCCTTCACAAACAATTTGTTAAATATAAATGTATCTTACTTTTATAAATATCTATTCAACTAAAAAAGAAACATATTTAACATTAATTTGTTTTTAAAATGTATAAAAATAAAAATCTTTATGCATTTATTTATTTATTTTTATATACAGACCGGCATTTTGTCTTTTTACCTATGCTACAACTTCAAACAGTTTCAAAGCTTGAAATCTGGTCAAACTTGATCAAATTTGTCAATTCAGATCTATATAAAAAAGGAGATAAAAGCATGGCTGCAGTATTAGTCACATAAGCTGTTAAATTATCTGCTGCTTTAGGATGATGATGATGATGCTTTGTTTATAATGATTGTTAAACACAGTATTATAATTATATTAATTATAATAGCAACAGATAGTGAAAAAGTAAAAGTATTTTAGATCACATTGATATGTATTTGAATAAGGGAATTTGTTTTAAATTGTTAGATGTGTACAAAGGTTTTTAAAGTTTTCTAATGTTGAATATACATTACAAAGCTTTAATTGCAATCTCTAGTTTCAAAAAGGTCTTTAGAGAACTTTTTATACACGCTTCATAAATTATACTAAAAGATAATATGTCAAAATCTAATTGCAATGTGGTTTTTGTATGTTTTAAGATTCTAGTTGTGTACCATGAAAAAATTTGTAAAATAGTTTTTGTTTCTTAAAACTTGACTAACAATTGATTGTAATACTATTGGTCAGATATTTTATAATTTTCTACTTTTATAATTTATGCCATAAGTATTAATAAATTCTGGATCATAAAAACTATACTAGTAAGTTAAATTTGTTAGATTTCTATAAACACGGTATGATATTTCTAAAGTAGCAATAGAATTTCTATACTAAAGAAAAGCTGAAGGTGTAGATTGATCAACCTTGTATACTAACAATTTCTTTTATTATCTTTGTTTAATTGAAGTGGTTTGTCTATTGTAATACATGTTTTTGTGTCCTAAAATTCTATTTAAAGAGAAAAAATAGTTATTTACATACAAATTGTATATATATCTTCAGTTTTATTTTTTCTGTTATAAAATTATATAACACATGGTTTCATGTAGTGTTGTTTTAATATTTAACTTCTAATTATGCCTTTTCTTGTTACTTATAGAATGCCATAATAGTAAAGAGAAACAACCCAATACACAAATTTTCTTAAGGATTTTTTGTCAATAAAATTATTACTACTACTGCAACCAACACTTTTTCTGACTCAAGCTTTGTTTTAAGTATATCTTTAGTGAAATAACAAAATATTTTTGTTTTTAAAATACTTTTTTATTTTCTTTTTCTTTCTTTTTTAATTCTTCAAATCTAGATATAGAAATTATTAGAATTATAACTGTTATTTTTATCTGTGCATTCTGAACTCTGAGAAAAAGTTTATGGGGAATATCTTCCATTTCAAGAAAATAATGTCACTGACTTTTTTTTTTTTTTTTTTTTGTGAATAAATTTTTGCATTCATTTTCATTAAATATTTAATATAAATTTTATAAGATATATTCTTTTCTTATAAAGAAGAAATGAAATACAATTTCTAGATCTTACAACAATAGCTGATAGTTCACTTTTCTTCTTTTTTTTTTTTTTTTTTTTTTTTTTGTTATGCTATGATCCCTTCCAAATGTATGGCTTACCATAGATCTTTTTGTGGTGGATTTACTAATCACATCAGATTTTCCTGTCACGTCGGCCAATGTGTGACGAAATGTAGCAGATTGACCAGAAGCCCATCACATTAATTTAAATTTAGGATTAGAAAACATCACACAAGACTTATGCAAAGAATAATCAACGACAAACTGTAACAACATATACATGTATTAACAAATTTACAATCATTCAATGTTGATAGAGAAAAAAGGCATGCATTTAAGTGAACAGTGGGAAAAAGTTTAGAGTTGCCTCTCTTTGACTGTAAAATTTAAGTTCAATCAAAAATGAATAATGCTTATGAATTGTTCTAGATATTTCTTTAAGATGTTCTTAAAAAATGTTCTTGTCAATACTTGTTGAATGAGTATGTCGTTGAGGAAAGTTCTAGATGAAAGTATAAAAGTGTATGTGTGTATATATATATATATATATATATATATATATATAAGTTCTTTTTCTTACAACACCAAAATATTAGTCTAAATAGGATCATCTCTTAGTATTAAAATAGATACAAAAGTATCTCGCTTTAAAAGAAAAAGAGGAAAAGGGAAAGACAAAAAAGAATTTATTTTAGGCGCCGTTCAGCTGACGGCACATCATCAGAATAAGAATCATCAGCATATTAAAATTGAGAAGTTGTTAAAAATTTTTAACAAGTGATGAACAAAAAAAAAAATTACCTCTGTTGGGTGGTGGTCTTTCCGAAAAGTTCTAATTTGAATTTTAAATCTCTCTATGCAATGACAGGATGTTGTAAATTGACAGTCAGAGACTCCAAGATGTCCAAGTGGAGTCTCGTCCTTGCCCTGTGCATGACAGAAGAAATTCGATGAATAATGTGTCCGGCATTCCACAGAATTTAATAGGTGTTCACCGATAACTGATTCATGAGTCGATGGCTGCCCAGATGTAATTAGCTTATGTCTGCTGCCTCTACCCGGCACATGCTGAGCAAACAATTTGATTGGTCAAAAATCAACCAATCAGCGAGCATACTTTGGGGAGATTGGAAAAGGCCTGTTTCATCCAATCTTCTTCTAAAAGTGAACAAAAACCATAACTTGGAAATAACATGATTTGTAAATTGTCACATGAATGCACTGCTTGACAAAGCTAGTGTGATATGTATGCATATGTTCCACACTTTCTTTATTATCATTGACTTACCATGGCTTATTAACATACTGGAATGATTTTCCTTTGCCTTCTATAGTTTTCAATTTGGAGTTGTCTTTCTCTTAGACTGGTTGACTGTTATCCAAAGATTGAGAACCCAGTTTTCCCTACTTAACCAATAGCTAGGGTTAGCTTATATATATATACACCGAGAAAAGAAGTAGTCTCAAAACTATTAATATGCTAATATGATAATAATCAATTTAAAATATGGTAAATTATTTTAATGTTTAACATTATCTTTACCATAGATAAAACTAAACAGTAATTCTGAGGAGAACTCGATTACAGTTTTGGCATTTTTGACTTTTTATTGTGTCTAAATTCAGAATATTTCTATCAACTAAGCTTTATGGTTTCTTGCCTTGATTTCTCTAATGTTTCTGTATCCAGCTATGAGATGAGCTGTTTCTAAGATTTCATTATATTTTCTGTAAAGTCTTGTTATTTATCATCTTTTATCTTTTGGCTCTCTAACTGCCAGCTGTATATATTTGAATTTAAATTAAGCACCCATCAGTCTCCAGAGACTGATGTTGTGCCTTGGATGTTATTTCAACTGCAGCAACTAGACTGCTGCTTCCTGTCTCCCCAGTTCACATGGCCTATATCTGCATATATATCCACCAATAAATTTTAAGTTAACTGATGACCCAGCAATTGAACTCATATTGACTTAATCTTATTAAATGTAATTATTAATCTAGTATGAGTTTAGCAAAAATATATTTTCTTTCTAACTTAGGGCTTCATCTAGGTGAGGTGGAAGTTTCCTCAGATATTTATCTTTGATTGAATTTGAATTTAAGACATTCATATTTATTATAATCCTCATGCATTCTTACCATCTTGTACATTAAAAAAAAGCATTTGTCAAAAATTTAAAGTTTAAAATTTTTCTAAATGACCGTTTGTACTTTTCATGAAACAAAAACTTATTTGCTGATATATGGGATGTTGAATTAAATTTTATTTACAGACTGGTAATTGTAACTGGAATGCAATCCACACCAAGCAATAAAATGAAGATTGCAACCAGGTGTTAACAACTGTTTAAATTGTTATCACTATCAAAAGTTTTGAGATCAAGAATTATCATAGATATGTGCCTTACTAGTTGGACCAACTTGTGCATCTCGGTTGTTATACTAGTATAGTTAGCAACTATTACAAAGTTGTGAGTTTGATTCTTACTGAGTGTCCCATACAAAATGTGACATTAAATAAATCAGTAGTGGTTGACCTGTTTTAAAATCATCTAACATTTATTTCTAATAATTTGACTGAATTTTATTTGAGCTGAATTTTAGATAATTTATTGTTTAAATATTTTTCTTTTAAAAAACAAAATTATTTCTTTATAGAATTAAATGTGAAGCACTTTCTTCATACCATTGATAAATCTTGCATTCAATTGTTCAATTACAAACTACTGAATTAAAAAAAAAAATCATAAAAGTTTTTTTTTGTTTTTTTTTTTTTAATATATCACAAGTATTTTCAAATATTATGTCTCACTTTGTGAATATGTTCTTATGGGAGGCAAGGATTAGTTATGACAATTTTCTGTTTCAAGTTTTATAGAAATTTATCTAACAAATTTGATAAGCAGTTCAAAATTTATACATTTTCCTTGTCCTAAAAAGAAACTCCTATTTCAATTGTTTTTTTGAAATGAAATAATACTTTGACTGCAGTGTGAATCAGGTTAGTGTAAATTATTTTCAAACGAGTGCATTTCTATGCAAATAACAAAACTTGACCAGCTTTCAAACATAATTTGAATTTATTTAAAAAATGCTGTATCAACATTTTGAAAATTCTTTCTTTTGCTAAAAATAACAAAAGGATTATTATATGAATATCTTATTTGTAATTGAAATATTTAAATTAAAATTATTTCTTGTTCACTCTTATATCTATGGATATTATATGAAAAATAACATTTTTATCTTTTTAATTTGTTATTGATGGAACTTAAATGGTTTAGGTATTTAGATGATTGGTTTAGCATTTAAAAGATTCTTTAAGAGTTTTGTAATCAAGGTATTTTCTTGAATGAACAGAACTTGTATTCAAGAGAAGTTTTTGCTTCATGATTGCTTAGGACTATTTGTACTAAAGAACTTGTTCTAAAAATTAAAGCCATTCTTATAGATTTTTTTTTTAAGAACATTCATATGTTCCATAAAATAATTGTTACTGTCTTTCAATAATGCAGTGAGAAAAATAAAACTATAATAATTGATCAACTTGTGAGATGCCTCTAAAGAACTTTTGAGGAATTTTTATTACAATATTTATTTTATAATTTTATACAGTGGTTTATCTAAATAAAGTAACTATATTTTGTCATGTTCACCTGATATATTGTTGAGGCAGCATAAATCTGCTAAACTATCTATACAATAGAGAACTTTCTATTCTATTCATACTTATTAATATCTTTACTAAGTTTGTTAAAAACATTAACTTCTTCAAAAATATCTTTCTTTTGAGCTGATGTAAATTAATGATCACAGACTTGCTATTTCTTATTGTCTCAGTGACAGTTATCTACAATTGATCATTATGATCTTATGCAATCCATCAGAAGTTGGTCAGTCTATATATGTAAATTATTATCAGGAGTGTCTTATATTAACTAGCACTGTTGAATGACAAAGAACCATTTGTACTGTTCATGAAACAAAAATTGTTATATTTGCTATTGCTAAATTAGATTTTTTTTATTTACTGGTAATTGGATCATCAATGTGACCCTTACCAAGCAATAAAATGAAAATTGCAATCAAGTATTAACAAGTGTTTGAATTGTTATCACTTTATCAGAACTTTTGAGATTAGCAATTATCATAGATATATACCTTACTAGTTGGACCAATTTGTGTGTCTTATTGTTATACTCACAACACTACAACTATTGTACTCTCTGGATTTCTTTAGGTGTTTATTGTTGTACTCTGTAACCTTTTCAGGATTTTTAACCAAACTCTTTATTCAATCCACTGGGTATATTGTTCTCATTCTACTTTCTATGCTTAGAGCATATTTTATATCTATTAATACTCACCCGTCTTATTCATTTGTGTGTTGCTTGTTCATTTCATCCATTTAAACCAGAATAGATGACTTCATTATTACAGATCCGGGAACCAGTATTCTTTAACTAACTCTTTAATTCATGAGAACAGGTACCTCTTGGATTATTTTATAGTTCCTGGGTTCTGTAGTGTTAAAAAGTCATATACACTGCTTTAGTGGAAGAAACAAACAAGCAGCATAAAAGTAAAAACTGTTGAGTATTAATTGATATGAGTTATCTCCTCTAAGCATAGAAAGTGAAATTTACTCTGTGGATTGAATGTAGGGCTCAGTTAAAAATTTTAATTTTTAGTTAAAACAGTTATTAAATAGAACTGACAGTTAAGGAAGGCTAGAGAGTACAACAGCTGAAATGGTGTGAACATAACAACCAAAATGAACATGCTGGTTTAAATAGTAAGGCGTATATAATTGTATCCATTATTTATACAAATAGTAATGGATCTAATTTGAGTTTTAGGGTATCACTGGAATCTTTTGACTCTGTTTCATTGTTTCACTATCTGACCTGTATCCTGGAAAGTGACTGTTTCAAATTTGCCAAAATTTGAAAGTTAAATGATTTCATTAAATGCTGAATAAATTTTGGCTTACTTACCAAACATCAGAATTTTTCTTTTCTTTTAAGTGTGTTTTTAGATTTCCTCTATTCAAATTCATAGTTTTTCTATTTCTATATCATGAGAATGGCTGCTTTAAGCTATATCTAAAATAAATTTAAATGATTTCATTTTATGAGGGATATTATGAAAATGTACTATTTGTCTATGCAATTGACTAATCAACTATGTAAACAGTACAATTTTGGTGTTACAGTGTAGAAGATAGTGCAGAAAAGCTGTTCGGTAAAGCATTATATATATATAATAAAAGGGATGTATTTTTATTTATTAATCTGACAGATTTTTATTACTTTTTAGTGTATGCCTATATTTGAGTAGGAGCTCTATTTAGTTATATTTATTTATTTATTTTCATCTACCAGCATGAACATTTGAGAGAGAAAAATGTGTTCTCCAGCAGGATATGATCCTGTGTTCCCCTAGGAAACTGTCAAAGATCTAACATGCTTCGGTTCTCTTGGCTACAGAGTGTATTGATGACCAAGCAAATAAACATATCTACTCATTTTTAATGAAAGGGATGGACTTTTTATTTATTAATTTGACATAAATATTCTGTTTAATAAATGGAGTGTCTACTCAAATGCAAGTATCCGCTAAAAATAATATATATATATATATAGTAGCGACCATAATATAAGGAACGGAAACAACAAAGACATAAATATATGTATTACTTAAAAAGTAATGCATGATTAGCAATGAAATTTTTACGAAATAAAGATTAGGTGTAATGAATAAATATTATACAAAGTTAAAAAAATTTACATAATAGTTTTTTTAAAATAAAGATTAGACGGAACAAAAGAAATAAGCTACTGGACAAAAGTTAAAGAACAATCTTGTTAATTCTTGATTAATCAAAATATCAACAAAATTTAATATTTGGTAAACATCCCCTTATTTTCAATGACTTCTCTGCATTGTCGACCACATGATCTAATTACTTTCTTGCAAAAATCAGCAGTAATTCCCTCCCATTCGTCTTTCAATAACTCCCATAGGTGATCCGATTTTTCGGGTTTCTTTTCTGAGCCCTTTCTCCAAATATTTTTCAAACATTTTCTATTGGATTCAGGTCGGGGCTCTGGGCTGGTCACTTCATTAGGGCAATTCCTCCTTCTTCAAATAAAGCTATAACCTTCTGAGCCTTATGGCAAGGCGTATCGTCCTGCATGAAAATAGGAGATTCATAAAGATTATGGTGTAATCTTGGTACCACATGCTGCTGAGGAAGCCTTTTGTAAATCTCAGCATTGATATTGCCATGTTTGTGGATGATAGGGACAACTCCCACATTCCCCACACCATCACATTACTGCCACCAAACTTAACGGTTTTCTTAACACATTGAGAAGACAGTCTTTCACCTGTTCTACGGCATACGAAAGTTTTGTCCTCAGAACCAAATATTGTAAACTTGGACTCATCACTGAAATGAACTGTATCCCATTGTTCATCAGTCCAAACAACGTGTTCTCTCACATACTTTAGGCGTGCCCTTTGGTTTCGCTTTGAAATGAGAGGCTTTGAAGCTGGAATATGGGCATGCAATCCTGCCTTTTTTAACCTGCGAGCAACCATTTTCCTTGAGATTTTATTATGTGTCTTCATGAAATTTACGGGCAATTGATGTAGCAGTTTCTAAATGGTTTTTTGTAGATGTTCTAACAATTCTTTGATCTTCTCTTTGCAATGTTTTTGGAGGTCTGCCAGTTTTTGGTTTTGCATATAACATTTTATCAGTTTTATACCTGCTAATTACACAATGAACAACACTTTTAGACCTTATAAATATTATCAGAAATTTCTGAAATTGATTTTTTTCTTGATAGTTAGCGATAATGGGTTTGTCTTTTTTCTTCAAAAGAGAGTGTTTTGCATGTAAAATTTGCCATATTGCTTAAAAATAAAGTCCTAATGATAAATGAACTTTTACTTATTGTTGAAAAGCTCTGATTTTTTTAACTTTTGTCCAGTAGCTTATTTTCTTTGTTCCATTTAATCTTTATTAAAAAAAAAACAATTATGTAAATTTTTTAACTTTGTATAAAATTTATTCATTACACCCTAATCTTTATTCAGTAAAATTTCATTGCTAATCATGCATTACTTTTTAAGTAATACACATATTTATGTCTTTGTTGTTTCTGTTCCTTATATTATGGATGCTACTGTACATATATTCAGTTGGATTGATGTGAGTTTGTAACCCTGGGTTTCACGCTTCTGATGATCACAAACTCACATCAATCCAACTGAATATGTTTGCTCTATCACTGATATTGAGCACTTTCTAATAAGTACTGTGCATATATAATATATACACACACACACACACACAATTTTTACTTCAAATGTTATTTTTAATAGATACTTACAGCTACATGCTCAAAAATAGAAATGTACTCTTCACCAGGATTCAAACCCGTTTCCCTCTTCACAAAAAGAATCACTCTATGATCTGGTGTGTTTATATTTTGAAAAGTTTCACAATAAAGCAAGATTCTATTTTGCTTTATGGTGGTGGTTCCTTCTGCAAAGGATGCATGTTCAAATCCTGCCAGTGGGCATATTTTCTTTTAGTTTTCTTAAGCTGTACAAATTAATGTCTGCTAGCCTAGAGCTTCAAAAGTCTTAAAGAAAATGTACATCTCAACAGATATGTACATTTTCATTAATAAGACTTTTTTAATGATTTAAGCTGGTAGACATTAATTTCACTGAATTTTAAAAAAAACATAGGGATGTCTAAATGTGTCTCTAAGATAATGTTTATAGTTGTAGAAAATAGCATCTGATTTAAAAAAAAATTTAATTATATAACAAATCTATAGTCTGACACAGTTATAAGCTGAGTTTTGATATGAAATTTTCACTGAATTAAGTGCATTTGCATGGAAGGGGCTTATGTTGTTTAGCATAAATACTTTTTTATTATTAGGATAAAGATTTATGGATTTATATATATATATATATATATATATATATATATGTTTCAATATTGGTAGACTTTGTGTGTGTATTGTATTTGAATTTTGTACATATTATATGATGTTCTCTCGATTTATGGTTATTATTTCATGGATCATGTTAATTTGTTTATTAAATGATACAGAATCACAATCAATAATTGCTTTTTAATTTGAAATCAATTATGTCAACTGTTTT
The DNA here is from genome assembly GCA_037127315.1 of Ascarosepion bandense. Lineage (NCBI taxonomy): Eukaryota > Metazoa > Mollusca > Cephalopoda > Sepiida > Sepiidae > Ascarosepion > Ascarosepion bandense. Next base: position 261,274 of record JBBBDQ010001711.1, read on the forward strand.
ATGTAAAATGTAATTTATTTTTTTTTTTTTTTACTCCAAGAAATGAAAAGTATTTTTAAATTATCATTTTAGTCTACCAAGTCTAATTTATGCTGATAAAACATATATAATCAAAAAATATATTTTTGTCTATATTTGAGATGAATGTCTCATCTCATGAATATTTAGAAAATATATTTAAATTATTATGTACAGAAAGTTAGCATCTCCCTCAGGTTATCTATTGCTATGGGGCTGAGTCCAAGGCGAGTCTAGCCTTGACTACTGATAATGCCTCCTCTGTGGGTACCTTGGTGAACAAACTCACTATGTCCAAGCTCACCATTTGGTTGGATTGGATGGGAGCTTCTTTGATTATTTCCATGAAGTGGGCAGAATTTCAGATAATTTTAATTTTTTGTTATGCATTGTTTATAACAATATCACACACATTTGGTATTGAAAGTTTAAACCCACTGATATCCTTTTTGTTAAGAAAACCATAGCCATTTAAGAGAGAATAGAAGAAAAAAAATCAATTTAAACCACTATATTTATATTGCACAGATGTTTTGAATTACAATAACTTTATGAAAATTATTTGAGGAATTTATTTGAGGAGAATAGTGTCACCCACCACATGACTTGATGCATTTGCAATTTAATAAAATGTAATGCTGACTGTGTACATCATAGCAATTCAGTAGAAGTATAATGAAGCATTTGCCTCGTAATATTTATGCTTTTAATATATTAAAACTTTTCTGTTGAGCATGCAAATTGTCATTTTCTCTGGGATTGGAACGAAAATACTCAAGAAATCATGTTAGCAAGTCAGTGTAACTCTACAAGCCATATATATATTTAAAATCTTTTAAAAAAAGAGTTTTTAATCGTTTTTGAATGACACTTGTTTTCACTTATCCTTTGATTTTTCTACTTGTTTCAAACTGAAAAAAAAGGCTCTTATTTGATGAATTTTTCTGGCATTGTAGATCTTTTTGTAAAAGCTTACAGGATATATTTAGTGTTTAAGTATGGCTTAGCAAAAAGCATAAAGGCTGTATTTCATTCCAATGCTTTAGGAGCTTTTTTATTCGTGATAGAATTGAATTTCTCTAGTTTAGAATTTTGATTAAAGTGAGTTTTTGTTTCCTCATAACTCATTTTTGTATTTGTTCAGTTATGTAAAGTTTAAACAAGCATGTACAGTCAACAAATATTCAAATGATTATTTCCAGTAGAGATCTTAGTTGTATGTAAGTGAAAATGTTCACAGATGCACCTTGAATTCACCTTGCACAAAAAGTGCCGTTATACAGAAGCATGGAAAATAACTTGTGATTAAAAGTCATAAACCTTCTGAAGGAATTTACTCTAAGATTTTGCTTAGTGGATGGTTTGTTTTTGTTTTTTTTTGTATATTTGTTTCATTTTTATGTATACTATTTTTTTTTAAAGTCACTTTTATTTTTCTGATGTGTGTCATTTCAGCTTGGCTTCAGTCTCTCTTTGTGCTTTTTTTTCCTGTTTAAAAGGAAAATATGTTCCATGTTTGTCACAACAGGTTTATTTTTTTAATATTATTGTTGATAATAAGGTCTATTCTAAATTAGCAATCTTAACCTGCTCTCTGGCAAAAATATCACTTTGCACATGGTAATTTTTGTAACATTTGTTTTCCTTTTAAGCAGCTCCTACTTAATATTTTGTAGTGTCTATTAAAATTAGTTCTTGATAATGTATAAAATTATTAAAATAAAGTTGAAATTTTGCATATTAATTCATGCAAATTTACCTATACCTTTATAAATTTGTAAGACTTTAAAAATGTATGAGCTGCTTTAGTGATAGCACAATTGCACAATGTTTCTCATTTTTATTCTTCCTTTATTAGACTGTTTTAGACAAATATTTTGTTCTTTTAATTGTGAAACTTCTGCACTTTTCATTGATTATCAAAAAAATTTTTAGGTGATTAAACATTCATGTACTTTACTATTTTTGTACTGGAAACAGTATGGAAACCATAAAAGATTTTAGAAAATAATTCTGTTGGCCTATTAGCAATGCAAGACAAAATCTTATATACTATTTAAAAGCTTACACTCTTTCTAAACTGTATCTGTTCTTAATATCTCCCTCCCCCTGGAGGTTTTTTCCTGCAAGTATGAAATATAAAGACTGTCATAGTTATGTCCTCTTTGTTACTGTAATTGCAAAATTCAGTAAACAAGCTCACATGCCATTCTACATCTCCTTCCTCTACTTTTAATTAAGCTTACAACCCTATCACCAGTTCTCATACGATCACTGAAGTTAAGTAGCATTGAGCCTGGTCAGTACCTGAATGGGTGACTGCTTGAAAATACTAGGTGCTAAGCTTGGATGAGTAGATGGTGTAATGAATAACAGCTCAGATTTAGAGCTGAGTTCCAATTCCTGTTGGGTTCATTATATTCACTTATGCACAAATACCCTTGGGAAAGGTATGAATCCATCTCTTCTCCCACAGCTATGGATAAATTAGTAGGACTTGTATGAATAATTATTGTCAAAAAAAATTCTTACAATCTAAAAACATTCCTGGCTTTAAAAAAACCTGCAAATGGTTGACAAGCTGTAAAAAAAAATCTACTAGTATGCTTTCCTTTTTAATTTGTGAATAAATGCAACATCGTCACAGATTACATAAACTTAGAAAGATTGGTGCACTTTAAAGCAACTTTATCTGCTTGACACCTCACTCACTCATTCACTCACTCTCTCTCTCTCTCTCTCTCACACACACACAAATTAATAAATACATGTACATGAGTTATTGAGCATAAATATTTATTCCTCATGCTCTTCCATACTTACTTCCCTCCTACTTTCATTCCCACTACTGCTTGTTTTACTGACCTGTTTTTCCATTATGGCTCATTTTTCAGTCCCCTCGAGTGAAGCCTAGTGTTGAGGTAAGTGAACAGTGTCCTGACCCAGCAAAAGAAAAGAAAAAAAAACAACAAAAACTAGCCTCTCTTTCTCAAATCAAACTTGCTTGGATCCTCAATGCAAACACAAACTATTTTGAGGATGCTCTCTCTCTCTTCTTCGTCTGTTGTTGTTGTTGTTGCTATTGTTGTTGAGTTTAGTGTGATATCATTTGGTTTCAAAAAGGAGAAAACTATTTTTCTCTTTATATATATATATATATATATATATATATATAAATTCAGTTTCTGATATTATATTTATCACATATAAATATATACATACATACATACTTGAATATCATTTTTTTTTCTGTATTCAGTTATTCAACTGCTGCTGTCATTGCTGCTGCTGCTGCTGCTACATTGTCATTTTGCTAATTAGCTGAAAAACATTTCAGCATTTTTTTTTCCTTTTTAGTTTCTTGTCACATGCCTACCAATCATCATTTATGTTTATAGACTTTTTTTGTTTTATTTTCACAAGGAATGTCTTTTCTGTTCTTTATTTCATGGATCACCCCATCACATATATCTATATTCACCAGTATACAATCACAGTCGCCTTTGCATGATCCAATACAGTCCTGTAGTAAAGCAACAAAAATGACTTTTTCCTGTATTGTATAGTTAGTAATTGTTTCTATTTTTACCTCTTACAAAATAATACAAATATACAATTTATATACTTGTCAATAGAATAAAGCATGCTTCTGTTACATAATGGAAAATAGATGTTAGTTTCTTTCTTTAAGTGTATTTAATGTTTGTAATATATTTTGCTTTGAGTTTAGGGTAGGCTTTTACAGTACATTTCAACATACTATTTGTTTATTTAAAGACCATTCACTTAAGTTATACTAGTAATGTCAAAAACTAATTTCGATATAACTAGAGAATGGCATGATTTTTATTCAAACTGGTATCTTCAGCTCCCCATCTCCCAAACTCTATGGTTTTTATCAAATGTTTAAGATATTAAGCAACTGGCTTGGTAAAAATCTAAGACATTATTTAAAATGTTAATAAAAGTTAAAACAAAATTAAGATAACTATTTATATAAACATTTTTAAACTGTAGTAAACAAAAGTTTATCAAGTTTGATAGCATGATAAAAGTAGATTACAAGGTACAATAGTTTAACTATTAAACTTCTTAGATCTTTCTTTTGTATTTAATTGTATTTTAAAGTTGATGTTTAAAAAATACAAGCTGTAAAACTATTTCTTCATAATGTTAATATTATGTACATTTTTTTTTCTTTTCAAGGTAAGGTTTGAGAAGTAATCTGTACATTGTCTTTAATTTTTATTGATTTATCTTGTTTCAAATAAGCTAATAGAAATATTGAGGATGGACAAGGTCATCAGTGGTTCTCCAAATTTGACTTGCACAGATTTTTGTCTTCAAACAAAAATATTGAAGACATTAAATACTATCATAAACTTACTTGTTTAACTAGGATTAATTATCTCTAATTTTATCGAGTCTTTAATTGTAAATTGAAAAACAAAATTCCAATATTTGTGTTACTTTGGAATATTCTTAGTTTCTGGAATCTTATTTTCAGCCTGAATTAGTTGTATATACATCTTAAAAACTTCTTTTTAAATATAGATTCATTTTTTATTTACTATTGATATTTTCTCTAATGTAATTTGTGGTCATTGTTTTTATTTTATTTTTGTATTCTCTTGTTCTATCAGTGTTTCTATTTTTTCTTCTTGAAAATAAGAAAAGAAAAAGATTTTTCATTTTTTTGTTCACTCATAGGGAAAATGCTCATATAACTTAATGTTAGTTGTTTTTGAAGAAAGAAGATAATTAGATTGCAATAGACTTTTTTTTTCTAAACTTTGAAATATATATAATGACTTAAGAGTCCCATCAGTGCCTTGCTTTTTAAAAACGTTTTTATAATCATATGACAAAGGTGCATGTGTGTACAAATACAACAAAAAGGTTTTATAAAATATTCTTTTTTTTTTAAATACTTTCATCACTTTTTTAATCAAAGAAATATTATAGAAATTAATATAGTTCTTTTTTTATCTAAGTGTTCTATTTGCAAAAATGTGAAATTAAATCTGTTTATTACAATTAGGTATGATGAATTGATAGGATTATTGTTATATCATACAAGACAAATGAGAATATTTAATGTCTCTGAAAATTTTGTTTTTTATAAAAAGTTGTACAGTAATGTATTTACTTGCTTCATCTTCAGATACTCAAAATGGATAGCTTCTTTTTTTTTTATCATGTTTCTAAGATGCAGGCAAGAATACATTTGTTTGTCAAATACAGATTTGTAGAAATATTAGACAAATGTTTCCATTATATTTACAAAAGAAAAATTTGTATCTGAAACTTTTGTGTTTTAAATATGTATTCGATGATTTGAACTTGTATGAATTTGTAATTAAGCCCTTTCTGCCAACTTTAGACCATTTTACTTTTAGAAATCAACACATTTTGTTTATTTTGTAAGTTACACATCTGCTGTTGATGTAACTGATCAATTTTTTTAATTCACTTCGTTCATGTTTATGAAGATTATATCCAATTTTGTTCACCTATCAAAGTGTTTCTTTTTCTTCTAATTCATGTGCTAATGTCTTTAGGAATTCTTGTGCATAGAGAGGAAATATATGGTGTAAGGTCTTAATTTATGTGAACATTAACAAATAACTTTTTCTTCAATGCAACTTTTAAGAAAGTTTTTTTTTTTCTGTTTTTGTATGAATGTGCAGATATTAATAACTGTTTGAATTTTTTTCTAAGTGGATGTTTTTGTTTTCCATATACTTTTTTTATTATACTTGTCTATATCTGTAAAAGGACAATTTTGTTCTTTTACAGATATACTCTGAAATTAGTAATGAAATGGAGCACCCACTCAAGTATAAGTACCCACTAAAATAACATTTAAGGTGATAAAAATCTATCAGATTAATAAAAATAAAATTCTTGTTTATGAAACTGTGCAAACATGAAAGACTTTGAGATATCTATGACAAGAGAAATTTTGCATAAAGCTCTCAAAGTTTTACCTTGCCTGTCCAACTGTTCTTCATGCTCAAGTTGGTTAAGGTGTGTCGGGCTTAATGATAATTCCCTCTGCCCTGAAGAACATAGGTTCAAATTCTGCTGAAGAGTTGAGTCCATTATATTCACTTGTGTGCAAATACCTTTAGGAAAGGTATGACTCCACTTCTTCTTCCCAGTTATGGGTTAATTAGTAAGACTTGTATCACTAAATCATTCAGTCAGTTAAGTGCCATACATGATGCATGCTTGGGTGATCATGTCTCGAAAGAGATATAACTGACTGGGCAGAAGATTTTCCCACAGTAGGTTGCTATTACTTTTTGCAGTAGACGGGTTGCCAGCCAAGGCTATAGAACCCAATTTGTCCTGCTATTTAACCCATAGCTGGAGGGAGAAGTGATAGATTCATACTTTTCTCAAAGGTATTTGCATGTAAGTAAATGCAACTAAATCATTATTATCCCTCAAAAAATTCCTACAATCTAAAAATATTTTTTAGCTTTAATTAATCTGCAGAAGGTTAATAATCCATTATAAACAAATCAGTCAAATCATATACTAAGTTTGAGCAAGTCTCTCTGAATATAAATAACTGGAGATATTTGTGCCAGAGTAGCATCAGAAATTTTGCAATCTATCATATTGAATGGCTAAAAGAAGAAAGACATTGCTGAAATGTGTCAGCAACAGGAGTATTTGCTATGTCCAAGATCCTTGCTGTTGCACAATATGTGGACTTGTATGCAAGTCACTAGCAGAACTGAAATGTTGCATATGACACAAACATACAAACTGAATGAGTTTGTCAGATCCTCATATGCTGAAATTGATGAGAAATTCCATTATGTGTGTGTGTGTGTGTGTAATAAAGTTCATTTATAAGATTTTCTACCATTAAAAAGTATATTATTAGAAATAATGCATCTTGTAAATTAGTAATGCATATGTTATTACTGTTTTCTCTCTTATTTCAGTCTAATTTTTAATAACCTATTATGATATAGAATGCTTTAAACCATCAATTTATCCATCTTCAAAATATATATATATAAACACTTGACCAGCTTCCCCAGTTATATTATAACTCCCGGATGAGCTCAGAGTTTTATTATTTACATAAAAATGGTGAAAATCCCAATTTTATTAGGATCTCTGACAAGGTCCTGCTTTGTAACATTTAAAATAAAATAAAATTGTTGTTCAGATTGGCTTGGGTTCTATTAATTGTATTTTGATGTCAACAACAGTTAGAGGAGTGTCTGAGGAGAAAAATAAAGGATCAATCACAATGGAATGAATGAAAAACTAATAGTTCAAACAACAAAAATGAATTTTGATATATATTCAAAAGTCCAACAAGCAATATTCAATAGCAGGGAGGAAAAATATGTATGCGAGAGATATCTATATATATATATATATATATATATATATATAAAGTTCATACTTGTGTTTGGGAAGGATATATAAATTGTTCAAAGATACTAAAGATGTTTTTCTGTAGTTGACAAAAGAATCTTCATACATATTTCACAAAGAAAACAATATCCTTACTTGTGTTGAATTGTCCCTGAGCTTCAGATGAAAAAGAAAATCAATAGTTTTCAGGAGAGATGATTCCCCTAAGCAAAATCCAATATTCTTGCTTAAGGTCAGTGAAGCTGAGAATTCAAAATCTTGTCTTTTTAACAAGACTGAAGGTGAACATTTGTTTGACTCCATTTTTATCTCTCTATTTTACACTTTTTTTTCCTTGTCATATGGGTTGCCTTCTGAAAAAAAGGACTCTTTTTTTATTCTAACCCACAAGCGAGCACATCTTCCAAGAAAAAGGATCGTTTTCCCACCTTTTTTGGCTACTGATGGTAACTTAATGATTACTACTATTATTTCTTAGTTTAGGGTGGAAAACGAGTATTGTCTTTTCTCTGCCTATACATTTATATGTAGCGCATATATATAAACTAGAACTCTTGATTATTAATCAGCGAATGCTACATTAATATACATCTTCAGTGTGATATACTAGCAAATAATAAAAGTTAAATAAAAGATGAGTTATGTTTGCGATATGTCTATAGTTTACTAATTTCTATATTTGTTTATAAAGTAGTTTTTCTCAATGCAGAATAAAATTGAAATTTTTTACTGCATGATACTTTTAAGTATAGTCTGTCATAAGATTTATTTCAATGTTTTACATCATATGATTAATTAAAAACTATTTTTGTTTCATTCATACTAGTTTTTTTTTTTTTTAATACTCTGCATTGTTGACATAGGCAACATTTTTTTTTAGTCTTTTATCTCATTTTTATATTTATGAGATTAATATTATTTCTTCCTATTCAGACCAGCATATTGGCTTTGGTTGTTATATTGATCTTATAACTGTTGTATCTTCTAGTCTTCTTCAGGATTCTGCTGGAAAGCAGAGTTAGAATTTCAGTTAGGTTTGTTATATTCACTTATATCCATACACTCTTTGTAAAAGTATGCTCAGTTTTATTTTCAACAGTAATTATTTTGTCTACTGGTGATTACGAAATTAAAAAACTTATTAAAGAAAGTATTCCCTCTGGTAGGATTTGAACCTGTCTCTCTCTCTTTGCAGGATATGTCTCCGTTTGTTCCAGCATGCTTTTATTACTTGGTGACAAAAATCAGTTTTATTTGCCTTTAAACCACACTCACTCGCTCAGAGTTTCTCAAAAGCATATGTGCTCCCTTTCCTATCCAAAACCTAAACAAAGCAATTTCAAAAGATTTAATGGATTTTATTTTTTAATCCAGCATATTTTATTACTTCAGACACTATTAGAACCTTGCTTGATTGTGAAGGTCTTCATAGCCGAGCAGTTAAAGCATGCCATATCAGATGGTGGTTTCTCCTGCAAAAGAGGATGCAGGTTCAAATCCTGCTGAAGGCAGATTTTCTTTTATAAGTTTTCTCAAGTGTTCAGGCTGATAGATAAAATAGTGTTTAAAATAAAAATGAGCATGTACTCAAATTCAGGTATCCACTGAAAATAACATTTGAAGCAGTGTATATATATATATATATATATATATATATATATATATATATTCATTCTAGTCATCTGCAGACAGGTCTGTTTATCGCTATATCAGTACGGTTAGACATCCGATGGCTTTTTACCCAGGATTGAAACCTAATCAAATTGGTGTTAGTCGACGATTCTACCTCTGAGCTATGGGTGCTCAGTAGAAGGAGGCAGACCTTTTAGCATGTACATTATCATTATACACATGCCCAATAGCTGAGAGAGTTCTAATTCATTGCTGAATGAACAATGTGCAGATGCTAGGGTAGCTACTGTTTTTCAAAGATTACCATTCTTCCAGAGTACTCTATCAACAATATATATATATATATATATATTCTGTAAATGCTAATAGCAATTTAGTGAAGAAAATCAAAATGACATTAAACAATATTGGAAATTCCATACCATAATGGTTTTTTGTCTTTTTTTTTTTTTTTTTTTTTTTTTTTTTTTTTTTTTTTTTTTTTTTTTTACTTTGAAATATCAGTTCAGTGAATTATTTTAGCTTGATAAATCTTAATTTCAATAAGTTTGTCATTTTACTAGTTGATTTTATCTTGCAATTTTTTTTTTTTTTATTTAGCTTCACTGAATAACATCTTAATATAGATTTCATTCTTCTCATAAATAGAAAAAAAAGAAACTAATTTCATTTAAATTCCAAATGATGCTTTTCTTATTAGACAATTTAGCATTCTATTTTCTTTATTTATCTTGCATCAACAGTTAGTAATTGCCTTAGGCAAGTGTATTTATCATTGTCTTTAGATAACATTCAAGAACAGTTTAATTTTTATCATAGAAATTAGCCATCCTTTTTGCAAATATTTTTCCTTCATTGTTCTATCCTAAAGACTGGTAATTTTTCAAAAATTGAATTTTTAGTATACATGCAAATAAACAAAAATTAAACAATTTTCATATTAGATTTACTATAATCGTTCTTAATTATATGCTTTATTCAGATTATTTTGCATTGGTCACCATTTTTCCATAGAATTATTTTAGTACTGTTATCTTCTAGGTAAGCAATTTTCTTATTTTTTGTTATAATTGATATCAAAGTATTCTTTTGCATGTTATGTTACCATTCTGTAAGATATCCTTGCTTAAATTTTTAACAACATTTTTAGCCTTTTTTTTCCATAAGAAATAAACATCAAATAATGCTAAAACAAAAATGAAGAAAAATTTATTCGATCATATATTTTCTTAAAGCATTCAAATATTTACTTTTTTTTTTTTTTTTAAATAAATATGAATTTAAGAAATGTTTAATATCAGTTTTCTCTGTTAAGGAGTTCTCCCCTCCCCTATGTCAGGGTTTCTCAACTGGTGTGCTTGGGCACACTAAGAGTAAATGACTTCCATGTCTAAGTCTTTGCCATTTGATATTTTAAACTGGATGCTAAATTCCTTAAACTTTAAGAAGGGGTGGATAGTCCTTCCCCTTTTGCCTCCCACCAGGGATTTAAATCAGTTTTCAGTCATCTTTAAAAAAAATAAAAAATAAAAAAAAAGTGGATTCTTTAAATGAAAACTATACTACTAATCATTAGGAATACTAAGATATTTTCAAATTTCATGACTAATTTTTTTCCTTATTAAATTTAAAGTGTTCCCCAGATTTTTACTTATTTTATAAGTGTACTCTGAAGTAAAAAGATTGAGAAACACTGTTATAATTAATCGATGCTTAAATATTAAAAATATTGAAAATATTGCCAACAATTGGAGTGGGGCATAACAAGGAAAAAAGTTTGATTTTGGTATTTTTAATTTTTTTATTAAATGAATAATTTAAGCTTGGGTTCATATTTGTTTATTTTAATTATCTCAGGAATGAGAAATTTTACTTGTTGATTTATTCACTTACCTAATATTTTTTTTATAAATGTTTATGATGCATTAATAATTGAAACTTTCTGAATTCTTTTTTTAAAACAGCTTTAAAAATATATCTTTTATTTCTCTTTTGATTCAATGATCTCATGAAAATTTAAAAACTCATAATATTGATGATAAACTCATTCCTTTTTTCAAATAATTTTATACAATAATTTTTTCATCTTATTTATTTGAGATTGGCAAATAAAAAATAAGTTCATAAGATATAAGATAGCTATGTTTAATATGTAACATTGCTAAGTTGTGGTAAAGGGGAATTTCAAGAATGCGCAAGCGTTTTTGAGTAGATTTTTAGTATTCGTTAGATGAAACTTAGGCAAAATTACGTTTATACAGGACACAATAAAAATAAAATTTCTTGTCAGTAGATTGTGAAATAAGCATCTTTTTTACAAGATGGTTTAGATTTAATTAAGTTGTATGTCTTGGTTAAATTCCTCAAGGTTTTATATGTAAAAATAGGTATTTCAGTTAATTTTATTCATTGAAATATGCATTTAATTTCTAAAAGTGGCATTAAGTAATAAAATATTTTGAAGATAGCAATCAAACAACTAAATTTTTTTTGTCTTAATTTACTGCACTTCTTCAAATTACTTATTGTATAATTTTTAATATATTTCTTTTCTTTTTTATTAAAAATCAAAAAATTCTATAGCAATAAGTCTGTAAAGCAACCCATTTTCAATAGTTTTCTGTTACTAGGTTTGAGTAATATACTAAAATATTGTGTATGTATGGAACTGATGTTGCAAATTTTCTAGGGTGGGAAGAACTTCAAAATGTTTTTAAATCCCTGATTCATTACTATTTTAATAGTGCCTATTGTTCTTGATATATCTTTGGCTGATATTTAATAAGAATTGAATATAAAGATCTTGTCTTGTATATCATTGGTCACCATTTCAATGGTTCTTCTTAATAAGGTAGCATTTCACTACAGTTTTAACATAAGCTGAAGGAATAACAAATTTAGTCATTATTGTGATAGCCACAATTGCATCAACCTCTATTGAAAATTGGGAAACTGAGTTATCTGCAATGACTATGACACTCTATGGAATTCATTGTCTTCTTTTGAAATACTTTGCATTTTTTTTTTCTATTTCAGTTTTTAAACAATGTAAAAAGAAATCATGTCTTTTAAAAGACAAGTTTAAAATATAATTAATTCTTTAGTAATATTTTTTCATCTTACTCATGTGAAGATGGTAAGAAATACCTCTTTAGTGGTCTGTAAATTTCTTAAAGGCTATACGCACATTCTTTTTTAAAATGAAATCATTAAAAACAATAATTGATCAAAGAAAATAATATCTCAGAAAATCATTTTTATTTAGTAATGAGAAGAGTAATAATACAATCAAGAACATTGGAATACTATTTATGACTTAATGTAATAGATACCAAAAGAAATTGAAAATTAAATTAATATTTTAAATTTATTATATCAATTATGTGACATGAATTGGAATAGATAGACTAATCTATCGCCCAGTTCACACTCCACCCACATCTTATTGAACAGGTGAAGAGGCTCATCCCTTGTTCCTTGTTTAGGATGTGGTTTCCAGCTTTCTCTTTTCCAATCTTTTCACTCTTTTCTTTTTTTTTTTTTTCAATTGGAGTAGATAGACTAAACTATCACCCAGTTCACACTCCACCCACATCTATTGAACAGGTGAAGAGGCTCATCCCTTGTTCCCTGTTTAGGATGTGGTTTTCGGCTTTCTCTTTTCCAATCTTTTCACTGTTACGTAGCCCCCTGCGCTTCAATAGCGTTACCGCCTTGCTCGGGGTGATATGATTAAAAAAAAAAATTAAGAAGAAGAAAATAGTTGCAACATTCAATACATTAATTTAAAACAGTGCTCAATATAAGAAGAGCAATGAATATTTATTATTAATTATTACATGTGCAAACAACAAACTACCACAAAATTGTTCATTTTGTTTTGACATTGAAAGAACAATGTCTCATCAGGTTTAACAATGATGGTAATAAACATTTTTATTTAAGAAAGCTTTTTCATTTAAGAACAACACTTCCCTTTATTTTTGGATTTTTTTTTTTTTTTTTTTTTGCTCTTCCCTCTCTACATTTTCTCACTTATTTTCCTCTTCACTTTCTATTTCTCTTTTCCTTTTCTTGATTTCTCATCTGATTTTCTGATCTTTTCTTCGCTTTCTCCCCGCCCCTTTTTTTTAATATCTTTTTACCTCATACAGAAAAAAAAATACAAAAATTAATGATGAGACATAGTTCTTTCAATGTTGAAACAAAATGTACAATTTTGTGGCAGTTTGTAGTTCTCACATGTTCTAACATAATAATTAATAAGTGTGTGTGTGTATATATATATATATATATATATATATAGTTTTAAGGTATACTATATTTATGGGTTAAAGTGCTCAGTATCAGGGATAAAATGCATGTAAATATAATATAAAAGTGTACATTGAGGTCAATATCCAGCAGTAACAGTCTGTTTCATACTTAAACTGCTTAAACACAATCTTCAGGCATAAAACAGACTCACTGCTGATTGCTGACCTCAATGCACACGTGTGTGTGTGTGTGCGCATAATGTAATTTGTTTGAATGTTATTTTTAATCAATACTCATATTTGAGCAGATATTCTGTTTTTCATTAAACAGTCTATCGGCCTGATTATTTACAAGAAATTTTGTCAGAAAAATGTGTGTCATTCGGTAGGATTCAAAACTGCGACTCCTAACAACATAGAGGAAGCCATCAATTGATCTGGTGTATCTTAGACTGCTTGGCCATTCCACTGTCTAAGCGAATTTAAATCAAGACTTACACATACAATTTTCGATTTCTCATAAATAACCATCTCTGCTCTGATATGTATTATAATGTAAACAATGTTACGGAAAGTTCCAGAAATTAACCAAATAATGTTCAAACAAATAAATACGTTAATTGCTAATTCCATTTTGTTAATCATCGGAACTTTCAGTAACATTGCCTGTTTACATTTGTTTACATTGTGATACATTTCAGATCAGAGATGGTTATTTACGAAAAATCAAAAATTGTGTGTATAAGGCTTGATTTAACTTTGATTTGACTGTGGAATCGTTTGTGGTCAAGTGGACTAAGATGCACCAGATTGATTAGAGGTTTCCTCTATGTTGAATGACACGTTTTTGCAACAAAATTTCTCGTAAATAATCAGGCCAGTAGAAATATATATATATATATAGAGAGAGAGAGAGAGACTGTTTAATTAAAAACAGAATATCTACTCAAGTATGAGTATCAATTAAAAAATAATGTTCAAATAAATTGAATATGTCACTTGTGAATTTCATTTTGTTAATCTTTGGAACTTTCTGTAACATATATTAATAAGATCAGGTTTTGGGAGTTTAACCTATTTGCTCATCCTTTTTAGATTATATATTAGTTTTATTAACATTAAAATTGATCAATAGTATTATCTATTTACAGAGACAAATAAAGTCATTCAAAAACTCCAAAATTAAATTTTGTTAGATGGCCATTTCAGCGAGAAAAATGTTCTAACTTCTCCTAATTTTGAAAATTGTGCATTCATAAAAAAATCCATTATGTGAGCATTTAAAAAAAGCAGTAAAGTCAGTTATTATAAATTGCATGAAGACACCAAAAGGTAGTAACCTGGGTTGTGTAATAATTTGTTTACGAATGAAAAATATTCAAGTTCTACAATAGAATTGTATTTAACAGTTTTTAATGCAACTGTTTATAGGTCTAATTTAATTATGGCCAAAAACTAAATAATTATATATATATATATATATATATATAATATTCTTTATATAAAGTTATGTAATTTTTGTCAAGGTGAGTAAAACTTTTATCAATATAAGTGTGCAACTATATTGATAATAATTCTTATTATCAATGAATAAAATATTCACAATACTCACCTATGAACAACATTATGAAAGTTTTAGTTGGGCATAGATAAACACCATGAATATTTTATTGATGATAATTATGCATAATTTAAGCAATTAATGGATTTTTTTAAAATCTGATATTATTTCTTATTATAAAAGTTATATTTAGTGGGTGCACATGTTTGAATTGTAAAAAGGCACACTTGGCTTAAGTGATTTCCTTTATATTTCATGTAAGGAGGCACATTTTCTTCAGGAGATTCCTCTCAATCTCTAAGCTTGTTAACCTTAATTTTACAAGTGGTAGTCTGCAATTTTTAAACTTTTATTTTCAATTCTCTAATTCTCATGCAAAATCAGTTTAAACATGTCCTACTTGTGGAATTCTCTCAAATTCTCAGACCCTTATCAGTTCATACTTACTATGTTTGTTTTTAGTCATATTTCTAAATTTGCCAGAAGAAAAAGAGCATAGTGAAAATTTTTGCTAAATTCTAATTTATCATGATTCATCTATTGGTTGTATTAATTCTTTCAACAGTTGCTTTGAATTTAACATAACATTATTTAGCAAATATTTCTAATAGAGAACAGGGTGCTGTAAAGTTCTTTATCCAGCCTATTTCCCCAAATAATTATTCTGTTTGGTCTTTACTGATTTTGAAAAGCTGATCAGAAAAAGAACTTTTCAGTACTAGCTCATAAAAATTCTCACTGGAGTCTTCTGGCAGCAAGGCCTCTGATTGGGAGGTTGTGAGGAGCATGGAACCACTTTTTAATTGCTGTTGTTCCCAGGTTTACCATGACCCAGAGTGGTAGCACCTGTTAGGGTCCCAGCTATAGGTAAATAGTTTATCCTCAAACTGGAGTCAAAACACTATGAAAGTATAAAAATATACTTTTATAGAAAAATATACATTTTTGAAGAAAAAAATATTACCAACAATACATTTTAGAAAGAAAAGAAATTTTCCCAGCAACACATTTTTAAATACAAAACTAGAAGTCCTCTTCAATTTTCTAAAATAAAAATACAAAATTTTCATCAAAATCTGACTAAATCAACCTTCTCACTATAACCGAGCATTAAAAAAAAATACCTTAAAACCCTACCTTTTTGGCATTAAATAACCCACGGAGGTTGATATGCTGTTAAACAAAACTCAAACTCACTGGAGTCAGTCTTCCTCTTTTAAAAAAATTATTATTTTTTAACAATCATGGGTAATTTAGGAGAGTGAAAAAGCAAGTTTCAATTTTCTTTTCTATTTATCAAATTTTACTTAATGTTCTTTTAATTTTGTATACATAACTAAATTACAATCAGAAGAGTTGATACTTTTACTTATTCAATATTATCCTGTTGAAGACATTTTTATGGATTTTTCAATTTATTAGCATCAATGAACCTTGTTCCATTAATGCAAATATGTATCATGGAGCCACAATGTTTATTTTCAGAAATTAGATGTCAGAGTTGTGATAACTAACAATTAACAGGGTTACATTCATTCTGATCATTCAAGCATCTTCCAGGTTGGATGATTATCAATGAATTTCATATGCATCTGAAATTGTAATAAAGTTGGGTGAAAATAAAGGTGCATGTATTGCATATAAGTAATACTTAACAGATGTTTATATCAAATACTATTATATAGATGAACCTGCTTCTTAAATGTGCACATAGTTTTTTTTTAATTGGAGAAAGTATCAAATCATTAATAATTTAATGAAGTAAATTTTTGAGTTATGTGACATGAAAATTAACATGCTCTTTTTGAGCTACAATAATGTGTGTAGTAAGGATGCAACAGTTACACATGTTTTTTTTTTTTTGTTTTAGGGGAGGGGCAAAATCAAAGCATTATGAAAAATAATTTAGGATCTATACAAAATAAAAATTTATTTTTGACAAAACCAAATTGTATTTATTTTCAAAAATACAACTTCAGTTATTTTTCTTTCCTTTTTGCACATTTTTATTAAAAATGTAAATAAATTACAATTAACTGTTGGTTTTAGATTAGAACTCAATTGTTGTATTTATATTTTTCTCATTAGACAGTATTTGGAATATGTCTATTGTTGATAGAAGACAACTATGAAAACGATCATACATTAATATGAAAAATTATTGAATTGTTTTCAGATTTGTTAAATTTCATTTACTTTTTTCCATATAAAAATGTTAGTTGGCAACAACTTCATATGCAGGTATCTCAGACAGATCATTTTTTTTTTTTTTGTTTACATTAGTTTTAACCACAGGATTTTATTTTTAATTTATAAAAAAAAATGTCAAAATAGTAGTTTTAATTATTTTCATAATTATCAAAATAATTCAAGAATTCAAGAATTAAAAATTATTCATAAACTTTTAGTAATATCTAAAATATGAAATTATAGGATTTAGTTTTCTTCGGTTAGTGAGGAATATCTGCTTGTCATTGGTAATCTTACATTATGATCCAGAAACAAAGGACAAGGGATTTGTCCTCATCAAAGGAGAACAGCAACCCTCCTCCCCAGTTGTCCACACCAACAGAAGCCTTGGTGACAGGAGGATCCAATATACCAGCCATACCCACCACATCAGCTTCCAACAGCAACAAGTCTGATACTATTATCAACACCTCTTCTTCCGTCGTCGCCACTGTAACCAGCTCCACCACTACCACCACCACCACCACCACTACCACCACATTGGATCTCACTTCCTCACAGAAAGTACTTTCTTCTCCTTCCTCTACCACTGCTGTACCTTCCTCTCCTGCACTTCCCCCCTCACAGCCTTTATCAGCTACAACTGTCCCTTCTAATCAACCAGCAGCAGTGTCCCCATCTTCTTTGCCTGCATCTTCAGCACAAAAGGCTGATGGCTCTTCACCTGTACCTAGTACTACCCAACACTCCAATACACCAACTCCCATATCACTTTCTTCATCCGGCCAACTACCAAAGATACCTTCTGCTGCCATTGGTCCTATGATGAAATTAACAGATGATACACCACCCACAGATAATCAACTCTTGGGTATAACTCGCCTCCAGGCTACACCAGCTGATGCGAATAGCAGCACCAATGACGGTAACAGCACAGCAGTGCCTCCTGCAGCAACCAACCAAAAAATGCCTTCTTCCACTTCAGCGGGAACTACTTCTTCAGCAGGTGCTACGCAAACCTCCTCTGGGGCCACCGCAGATAAACCTGTGGGTGAGAGCCCGTTGCAGGTGAGAAATACTAAAATAACCAAAATATATATACCTATATTAACAATATAAAATATTTGATGACAGTGGTGATTATGATGATGATAAAAGCATTTATCAGTGTGTTGCATATAGATAGTTTTTATATTGTTTCTGTATTGTTTAATATAAGTATGTGTGTGGATGTACATAAAGCTATGACTTACCATTTTTCTTTTGTGTGTATACTAGTTTATCAAATCAAACTTTTTGAATATTGTTACAAAGGTAAAAAATATAAACTTTATTTTGTTGATAAAACAATTCTTCAAAATCATATTTACTTTTTTTTTCTTTTCTAATTTTTTTTTTCAAAATTAAATTTGCATTTTACCAAATTCATTCATAATAAGGAAACTGATACCTCTCTTATGAAAAACATCAGTTTTCTTTGAATCTAGACTAAACTATAAAAAGACAAAATATTACTAAATTGTCTAGTTATCAAAATCAATTTAAAAAAAAACAAAAACTTTTAGACTTTCAATTTTTTTTATAAAACTGTGTTACATTTTCCAAGCAGTTTGTTTCATTATATTTTGCATTCTATCATTTTCATTTGCCATTCATTTATACAAAAAGTGATATCATGTTTACATGCTCCATTCCTAAAATTTCAAACTTAACTCTGTCGATAATAATTCCCACAATGTTCCATTCTGTCTTTAAAAAACATCTAAAAATCAATCACTTACAAAAGACCACATCACATTGAATCACCAGTTAAATATTGTCAAACCTGGTCAGTATCTAGATGGGTGACAACTTAGGACTACCACTTCCTTTAAACTTGGATGTGTGCATAGTGTAATGGATAACTACTTGAAATTGGAGAGCCAAGTTTCAATTCCAATTGGGTTTGTGATATTCACTTATGCACAAATACCTTTGGAAAGGTATGAATTCACCTCTTCTTCTCTCAGCTAAAACTAATATCAGTAAATCATTATATCAAAAAAAATCTTACAATCTAAAAATATTTTCTGGCTTTAAATAACCTACAAAACGTCAACAAGCTGTAAAAAAAACGAAGATGAAGTAAATATATTTTCAAATCTACCAAAATTTTAGTTTTGTACTAATAACATTTAAAGTATATTTATTCCTATTTTATTTTTTATCACCAAATACTCTTTTGTTTCCATTTTTTTAAATGGATCTCAAGTTTTCATTTTTCATCAAATGCAGTTTAGACTGTTGATATTTTAAATTCAATTTTCAAATTGTTCGTGTTAATTTTTGTAAAATGCTGATAACTTCAGTTCAGGAAACTTATTATAAATGTCAAACAAAATTAAATAAGATAGACTCATTGGTTTAAATGGATTTGTCTGTTCATGAAACTTTCAACATCTTTGATTTAACTTTTTTTGCTTGCTTTTTTTACTATTTAGCACCATTGTAAATAATACAGAGTTCAAAATCTTGTTCAATATTGAACAGTCCTCATTTTGACATAGAGATTGTCCCATTATCTCTATAAAATTGAACAGTAAAATAGATTTTTAAAAAATCCTATGAAAATTTTAATTTGCTTTTTACTTTTCAAACATCAGAAAGAAAATTTGTAAACACAGCACATGAAAAGGTCAACTGAAATTTTTCTATTACAATTTTTTACTTATGGGGGCTTTCAGAATTCTTTAACTAAGATGTTTAAGCAAGAATTGAGTGTGTTTATGGAATTGTTTTCTGGCTTGAAAATTTTGTAAGCTCCTCAACTGATTTTTCATACAGATAACCTGCAGTCTGTTATTAAAAATTATTTACTAGGAATTTTTCTCACATTTAGGGAGGGCCAATTCTCAAATTAGCCAAGTAATAAACTTTAATACAAAAACAAATGAATGACAAAATTGTGTTCTGCTAATTAAAGTATGGCTGTGGTCTGAAAAAAAAATTTGTCCTTAAATTAGACTTGAGTATGAAGATTGTTTCTGTTTTAAAGTAACTTCTTTTAATGAATTATTAATTAGTTATTTATTATGCTTTAATCAATTAATATATATTAGATAAAATTGTGGGTAATGACAGGTATTACATAAAAAATGCTTCCACATGTTTTTGGACTTTTTGAATTTATGATTCATATGAAAATAATTCTTTTTAATCTTTAAGAACCAAAAACAATTTTTAATTCTCTTTTTTTATTATGACTACAAATTTTAAATTGAGCTTGGAAAATTTGATAGAAAGTATTTTAGTATTAATATTTGTATATTTTTTATAGCCTAATTTTTATATATTTCTAAATGAACCAACTTGCTGAATTAGTCATTTTGTTTAATTATTTTTGGCTATTTGCTTTTCCCTTTGCACAAAGCATAATCAATGACAAATGCCACATTTGTTTTTTTTAATTTCCTTTTATTTTTGCTTATTTTTCTCAAGAAATTTTTTAAGAATTTAGAAAAATGGAAAGTCATAATATTTCTTCAATCAGGTTTATCTGTTTAGAATTTTTTCTTCAAATATTTTTCCTTTTTTATTCATATTTTTAGGTTAGATTTTCTAAAAATATTTCTTTAAAAATCACCAATTAAAACCTTTGTTGCCAAATTATTCTAAGTGATTCACTGTTTGTTTTTTATATATTTATTTTTAAGAGCCTGCATGTTTTGCAATTATAGATGGTTATAGATAAGTGTGTGTGTGTGTGTGTGTTTCTTCCTTCACTCTCACCAGTCAGTGTTTTAACATGCTTATATCATCATCATTCGTACTCCCATCATAAATCACCTTCACTGTTGATATCACTGTTAGCTTGCCTATCTATACACCTGCTGCTATTGTAAGGCTCTGCAAGTAATGATAATAACAATGATTAAGATAATAAATCTACTTACTTATTCCTCACCCTAATGCTTAATTGCTTGCACTTGTAACAACACTGCAATACATAGATCTCCTGGCAGTTTTTTTCCAGCTGCCTTTTAATTTCAATCATTCTATTCTTGTATGTATGTATTTATTGTTTAAATTTTCATTTGCTGCAACATGTCATTTTGTAATAGATGTTTTTAAAACAGTTTCTTTATCATTTCTTTGTTGGGTAGTGATCTACTCATTTAAATTTTGGTAATCGTTTTAATACCAAAATGTTTTTAATTTTTGCACATTAAATTTTTTTTTAATTGGATATTACATAATGGATATATCCTCACAATTGTTATAAACTTGAACATTTACTGAATACGAAATTCTTACTACAGCTGGTGACTTGTGAAAATATAAACATTATATTTTAAAATAAGTGAAATATTTTTTTTATGTTGAGGGAAAATTTTCCCAAAATTAGAGTACTAAAAAAAATTTCTTGAGCGTATAATATTTATTCAGAATTAATTTTTTCTTTCGTTTTTTTTTTTAAATTAACATTTTGTAACTTTGTATTAATTCAAACTAGTTGTGCCTGAAGATAATTATAATTTTTAGATTACACTTGAATTTTTTTCTATGATCTTGAGACCTTTTGTCATTTTGATCCTCATGTTGAATCAAAGAAATAATTCAGCTTTTAGTGTTGTTTGCAGTTTCATGAAAAATCAACATAAGACTGTTTCGTCATAAAATCAATACTAGTTCACTTTAGTGCAGCAGTCCCTAACCACTGGACCATTACTGAACCACATAGAAAGAATAAACACGTTTTTTCTCATTTTATTTACTATTGTGATTTTGTTGGTGTTTTTTTTTATGTGCATGATCCATGTTTAAGTTGGTGAATGCTGCCATAATTGTTGCCTTCGGTTCATCTTTAGTCTTCCAAGGAATTTTGTTGGTCTCTCACTCATCTGCACCCCCACACTCAAGGGGATTGCAGTTTGGATAGTAAGTGGCCAGATATACAGGGTGATGTGGTCACAACAACCATAACTAGATTCTCCTGCTTGTGTTGCATGGTGCAGAGTCCTGTTGCCAGTCATAGGTTCTTCCAGCAGTAACTCTCTTGAAGCAGGGTAGCACTTGCTTCTTTGGCACTTGTTGTAGGCCACCATGTTGAATTTGAGGCCCTTTGGGAAGATGAATGGAGGCATCACATCACCATCACTAGTGGTCACTCCAAACATCTTTGTAATCACCATTAAACTCGTCCAACTCTTTCCAAAATCTCTGCACCTAAATATTGTGAAGTGTTTGTATTGGAGCTTCTGGCACAAATGCCAAGCAGTACAGCAAACTATTTCCAAATTTCTGGTAAAGTGAATTGCATCATGGTGCTCTTTTTCATACAGACAGTGCCTAACTGGCCCTACTATACTGTGCAGTTGATAAAATTAAGAATAATATGCATGTGCAAATTAAAAAATATAATGGTGGTAATTTCCCCATTACACCCTCTGTGTGTGTGTGTGTATATATATATATATATATATATATATATATATATATATATGCACTCTGAATTCCAGAAATTTAAAGTAAAAATTTCTGTAAAGACTTAAAATTATGCAAACACAGTTTATAACATGCTTATTATTGAATCAATCTCACAGCTGATGAAAGTAGAAAATTTTAAATAAACTGCCAAATCACAGTGTTGCAAATATTTCTTTGCTGTGAAACTTGATATTCTTTTCTTTAAATTAATTTCTAATAAAGCAAAGTTAATTCACTTATCTCCACAATTTAAAATTGTTAAAAAGTTTAAGGTGGATGTAGTTTGCTTTGAATTTTTGGTTTAATCAGTTTTTATGTTCTTTTCATTTTAGTAGTAACACTAGATATAATCAGAAATTAAAATCTTTAAAACACTCAGGTACAATTAGTTACATTTTGATTTTTTGATATCTCATAATAAAGCCTCATAATAAATAATTTGAAAAAATATTACAGTGAAGATAGCTGATCTTTTTGATTAACACAAGTCACTGGTTTTATTTTTTGATTTACCTAAAGCATTACACAACTAAAAAGTTTTGAGATCCAATGACTGTATATCTAATATTGTCTTTTCTTGATGCTACATTCCTATCTTTAATTGCATCCAATACTCAGAATTACAATGAAAATGATAAGTAACTCTTGTAAAGTATTGGATTGATAATCACATGACCAAGGTTTCAATACTTAATGAAGTGAATCTTTGAAATAGATTTTTTAATGACAACTTAATTTAGATATTGTACATTTATAAATGTCCTACTTAATATTTAAGTAGACAAGAATAAAATATGAATAAAATATAAAAAGATATTTCTTATTAAAATTTAAATTACTTTTTAATGCTATCATTAAAAAATTTAATGTCCATTGAAATTATCATATAAGTGAAAGTTATGAGTAGGCATCAAGAAATGATTTCTTGTCTATTTTCTTTGTGTTGTTTTTCATTTACATAACATTGTTTTTAATCTAAGTGATACTTTCAATGTCTCATCTGTTTTATAATTTGAGGTATCATTATTCTTACTTTGTCTAGCATATTTTTTAATATTTGAGGTTAGCACTCATGAGTAAATTTTTTACATTGATAATGCTTTGGTAATTACATTTAATATGATAAATGTAACTAGGATGCAAATATGAACATTTGTGTCTTGTCCATAAGATTATCATAGTTAATAAAAAGACAAC